>JAWPHD010006799.1:0-138951 GCA_037043455.1 Cyrtodaria siliqua
TGTACAGACAGATACAACCATCATACTAGCTTCGGACCCAGGGTCATTCCTATCCCTGGCAACATAACACTTAGTTCATATCTTGAGAACCGTTAGGATCCCCAACCAATAACCATATATACTCTTACTGGACATGAACAGACAGACACAACCATACAACCAGCATCGGCCCAGGGTCTGTCCCACACCCATAGGGTCATAACTTGGAAACCGTTGAGATTCCCACCTTATAACCATTTACTAAGCCTGAAACACTTTAATGCAGGCACAGGAATTGCATGATCGAATCTATTATAAAATTATAAGCTTGTTTTTAACAGCTTTTCATCTTTTGAAATCTATGGCGATGCGATTTACGGTCATTTTGTTTGTTCTAGTTTAAAAAACAACTCTTATGCACAATCTTGATTTGGTTTTATCTATTTAAATACAGCTTATCGTAGTCAATTTGAAAACATTTGGAACTTTATCTATTTTTTGAAGATTAATTAATCAAATGCATCTAGTTCAAAATGTACTGATAAATAAACCCAAGGTCATCCTTGGGTTTAAGGGTACGCTTATAACAAGTTGCTGGTTATTTGAAAGAAGAAAGCTGTTGAAATTGAAATTTATATTTTAAGAATCATATGCCTTTTCATATCATCCCATAGGTTGACTTGGAGGGGAAAATCAAATTGACAAATATCAAGAATGAGAGAACGAAAGTCAACATCCAGCCCGAGATGGATGGCCACAAAATAAAGCTAGGCAGCTATATACATATAGCCCCAAAATTCTTCCTGAATAATTCACGTGAGGAATACTGTGCCAAAGACGATATGTTTGGAGTTGGTGTCATAATGTGGGAACTGTGGGTTGGGCAACCATTGGTCGACTTGGAAAAGGAATACGAGATTCCTGTGACAAAACCAAAACACTACCAGGAAACTCCTGCAGCAAATCTGGAACAGGACGATGAACCATCGGGATCAGAGACGGAGATAGATCCTGACATGTTCCGGAGCTTCCTGGAAGATCATCAGCCAAAGAGAGAGCCTCATTTTGTAGTGAATGATAATGATCAAGAAATGAGATTTATTACACCACACCAGTGGTGGACCAAAATAGAACAGTGTTTGAAAGGTGAGATAACTTCAGAGCAATGGTTTAAACATTTTCAAGCTGTTGCAGCATACCCGGATATGACCATTGTAGAGAATCACTTTGAACGTTAGAAGGATTATTAAATGTCCTTGCACCGATTGGTGGCGGGGCGGTATAAAAGACGAAAAATTGAACCACTGCCTAACCCTTGCATGATTTTAAGAGGTGACGAATTAGGTTTTAAAGGTGAATTTTCAGTAACTCTGTTTTTCCAACAGTTGCGAGGTTTCTGAATCCATGACTCATGTTTTTATCGCGACTTTAAACAGACTTGGATCCAGTTTATGCCTTGATGCCAAATAACCGTATAAATTATGTTTCGGAGTGATAAAATCAAAATTCAATTTGATGTACTTTTCCCTTAAATTCAATACAACAATTGTTCAGATATAAATAGGGTATAATCTTAATTGATTGAACATAGGAAATGCCATAGTCAGTATTGTACATAGTCCAAAACTATTGACTGAATTATATTGGACTCTTAACAACAAAAAACATGGTATAACGACCATGAATTTGATTAATTTTAACGTCTCAATTTTTGCAGTAATAATGCAAATTAACATTTTAAATAGTGCTCCTTCATCATCAACATGTGCATTCGGAGCAACGCAAAAAGTCTGGGCCTAGTTGTTCAAAGATCGGTTAACTGCGTGTTAAGTCAAAATATCAAATTTCTCTAAATTTCCAATAAATTAATATTTCTACTAGAAATTGAGCATGTGAAAGCATTATGTTAAGAAGAAATGCAAGTTAAAAATGTTTGGTAGTACAAAACATATTTTTATGAGAAAATTTACTTTGAAAGTTTGAAAGTTTACTCTAACCAAGGATTAAGCTAACCGAACTTTGAACAACTGGGCCCTGGACTTGAATTATTTAACGTTTGAACGTTTAAATATATTTTATAAAAATATAAAAGACATTTTCTATAGCTTTTTCTGCATAACAGATTTTCTTTAAACTTTTTGTTAACAGTAAGTCTGTTATATATACAGACAGAAAAGGCAAAAATAATGGTAGGTCACCATGATTGTCAATCTGTCCAAAAAGTTGAACAAGTCCATGAAATAGCTAAATAAGACATTTTTGAAGACTAATCATTTATTCATTGGTCACAATTCTGCTAAAATTGTATTAAAGTAAAGAACATTTAATTACAATAACATTTAAATCTCATCTTTATGTAAAACCTATATTTTTTTACAAAATCTGTTGAGACCATTACCACAATTTATGCACACATTTTAATGATAAAATTTCCTTTTTTTTTTATGTTCCCAATAATAGAATTTGTTTAAACTTTCTAAGCACATAGTTTAACATATATAAAAACAAAATGTGCAATAAAATGATAGGTCCCCATGCTTGTTTAGAAAAAAATACTGAAATCCTACCCCTATACTAAAAGGCCAAGTTTTGTATGAAATTATATAGAAATGGTATATTTTCCTTTTTTGTTATGTTCCTAATAACAGAATTTGTTCAAACTTCCTAGGCACTTATTTGAACATATATTTAGACAATATATGCAATTAAATTTATAGGTCACCATGCATATTGAGATTTAATATTGGTTTCATTATGCTTAAATTTTTTAATTTTGTTGGAATTTTTACAAAATGCTATATTTTTCCTATTTTATGTATCTAATAATAGGCCTTTATTTAAATTAAGACAATAAAAAAAAAATCAAAAAAAAAAAGGTTAAATAAAAAAAGAAATTCAAAAAAAAAAATTACAACTAGACATCAAAAGCAACATTACTGTAAATTTGTAGGAAAATCCATCCAATAGTTTTAGAAGAGAGGTCCCCCAAAGAAGCTGCGCACGGAAAACTACCGAAAATGCCTTTAAATGGCGTTCTTACATATATACTTGTATGCTACATTTTGCCACTTGTGAACCGAAGTTTTAAAACACATAACATCAAATGCCTGTGAAATATGCTTTAGGACACAACATATATATGTGTGTATTACATTGATCTGAAGGTGTGTATTACATAGATTGATATATGTGTGTGTTACAAATATGCATATATGTGTGTATTACATAGATCTATATGTGTGTATTATAAATAGATATATATGTGTTTGTATTACATGTATATAATAGGATTATTACTAGAGTAACATGTTCTGAAAGTTTGTATCACCTCGAGTAGGTAAATGCCAGATCAAGGATCAGACGAGAGGCGGAGCATACACATTCAATAAAGCATATTTCTCGATAAAGTGCAGCGGAAAAATGTATATAGTTTTAAGGTGTTTGGTGTTCATTGGTCTGACCTACTTGTTTTGTTTGTATGACGTAACGTCGTCTTGAAGTTCTCGCGCATAGTGGCATAAAACTTGCTTGAATCATTGGAAAAACCGCTGTTCTATTTTTAGCTCTACTGGCCGAAGGCCAGCAGAGCTTATGGGATGCCGAGTTGTCCATCGTCCGTCCGTCGTTAACTTTAAGAGGATACGGCCTATATTTTGCCTCATTAAGACAATAGGGGCTTCATTGTTCATCCGATCTTTACCAAACTTTGTCAGATTGTTAATATCAATGAATGCCCGGCCAAGTTCTAAAACCAGCCATATCGGAATAGTAACAACAGAGTTATGGCCCTTGATTTAGTTAAAAATGCTATATTTTGCCTCGTTAAGACGATAGGGGCTTCATTGTTCATCTGATCTTTACCAGACTTTATCAGATTGTTAATGTCGTTGAAAGCTCGGACAAGTTCGAAAACCAGCCATATCAGAACAGTAACAGCGGAGTTATGGCCCTTGATTTTGTTAAAAATGCTATATTTTGCCTCGTTAAGGAGATAGGGGCTTTATTGTTCATCCGATCTTTACCAAACTTTATCAGATTGTTAATATCAATGAAAGCTCAAACAAGTTCGAAAACCAGCCATATCGGACCAGTAACAGCTGAGTTATGGCCCTTGATTTAGTTGAAAATGCTATATTTTGCCTCGTTAAGTCGATTGGGCCTTCATTTTTCATCCGATCTTTACCAAACTTTATCAGATTGTTAATGTCGTTGAAAGCTCGAACAAGTTCGAAAACCAACCATATCGGATCAGTAACAGTGGAGTTGTGGCCCTTGATTTAGTTAAAAATGCTGTATTTTGCCTCGTTAAGATGATAGGGGCTTCATTGTTCATCTGATCTTTACCAAACTTTATCAGATTGTTAATATCAATGAAAGCTCGAGCAAGTTCAAAAACCAGCCAGATCGGACCAGTAACAGCGAAGTTATGGCCCTTGATTTTGTTAAAAATGCTATAATTTGCCTGGTCATGATAGGGCCTCATTTTGCATCTGATCTTTGCCAAAGGTTACCACATTTTACGAGTTTCTTTTTCATATTATAATTTTTTTATTTATTTTTTTTATTTTTTTTTATTGATTGATTTATTTATTTATTCATTTATTTAATTTTTTTTTTTCTTAATTTTTAATTGATTGATTTTTTTGATTTTTTAATTTCTTTTTAGATTTTAATATTATTTTTTTTTATTATTATTGATCCATTGAATTTTTGATTTTTTTTTTAATTTTTTTTTTAGCTCTATGTTGGACCAGTCGTACCAGTAACAGAGGAGTTACGGCTCTTGATTTAGTTATTAATACGGTAGGGCCTTCATTTTTCATCTGATTTTTACCGAACTTTAACAGATTCTTTAGTTATGGCCCTTGATTTAGTTCAAAAGATGTTTTTTGCCCGAAACTTTCAAAAAACGTAAATGGCAGTCTCTCGCTTCATTGATGTTATAAGAACCATGTTAGCCAGTAGAGCGTCCACAGGCCCTCTTGGGCCTCTTGTTATTAAGATAGTGATACTGATTCTATTTTTAGTAGCATAGTGATAACCTGTAGTGTGATACAGGTTGTTGTATTCCATTGTAAGAAAATGAAGGTACTATGTATATATTATTGATAGGTATATAATAAATGTGTGTATTGCATAGATCTATGTGTGTATTACATAGACCTATTTATATGTGTTTCTATCAGACTAATATTTTCGCTTTCTCTTCATTTGTAGCATTATATAGATACGCTATTATTAATTATTTATTTATCGTCCACATTTTGTGTTTTCTATATATCTCAGCATAACAGCACATTCCTTTCATCAAGCACTGACCACACCCTGAAAACTAGGTCACTACTTTCTCCAAAAAATGTGTTGCGCTAACTGTTTTAGGTTTGTGGGGAGGGAATAAAGTTTTTGTTATATCGCTGCATTACCATGTCCAATCTTCATAAAATTTTAACAGCACCTTCCTCTTATCAAGCACTGACCATACCCTGTTAACTAGGTCATTGTGACCTACTTTCTCTAAAATGTGCGTTACGTTAACCTTTTTGTTTAAGTTTGGGGGAGAGGGGGAATTAAGTTCTTGTTATATCTCAGCATCACGATGTCCGATCTTCATCAAACTTTAACAGCACCTTCCTCTTATCAACTTTTTGTTTAAGTTTGGGCAGGGGGAATTAAGTTTTTGTTATATCTCAGCATTACCATGTCTGATCTTCATTAAACTTTAACAACACCTTCCTCTCATCAAGCACTGACCATACTCTGTTAACTAGGTCACTGTGACCTACTTTCTCTAAAATATGCGTTACGTTAACTTTTTGTTTAAGTTTGGGGGGGAGGGGGAATCAAGTTTTTGTTATATCTCAGTATTACCATGTCCGATCTTCATTAAACGTTAACAACACCTTCCTATCATCAAGCACTGACCATACCCTGAAAACTAGGTCACTGTGGCCTACTTTCTCCAAAATATATGTTATGTTAACCTTTTTAACTTTGTTATACGGGCATCAAGGGCATCAAGATCTCGGCATTGCCATGTCTAATTATTTTTTATCTCAGCATTGCCTTGTGCAATTATTATAAAACTTGGACAGTAAGTTGCTGACATGTACCAAACATCATGCGCTGAAAATGAAAACTAGGTTTTCAACATTAAAGCATCCTCCCACTCCCAAAGAAAACAATCTATCTAGGAAAGCTCTATTAAATAGTTTCACCAAACACACAGGCACTCATCTTTCACATTTTGGAAAACCCGGAATTAACGCCACCAGGTGTTTCTCTCTTTTCTTGTAAATGTTATATGTCTTGGTACTCCTGAAGAAGGCTTAAGCCGAAAATGCTCGAGTATCTATTTTAGCTAATATACACGCAGCTAATATACACGCTAGCTGAGAGTGTTTTTTTATGTTTTTTTATAGCATGGTTAAATTATAATTTTGCACTGTATTTTAACAAAATTATTATTTAGTATCCTTTCTGTATCCAGTGTTTGTGAAAGGTGTTCTGTTCAATGTATGATTTTCTCTACTATGTACATACTTATATCTTAAACATTCCATTAACTGATTTTAGATTTATTTTATATTAGAATTTTGTGATTCTTGGTTTCATGACTCAATGAGAGATACAGTCTAAATCTCCTTTTTTTTTTACAGTAATTTATACACTCAATCAGTTCTCAGAACTGGTTGAGTTAAAATATGTGACATCACCATAGCAGCAAGTGACATCATAGTACCAGGAAGTGATGTCATAATACCAGAAAATGATGTCATGATAGATAGAAGCAATTAGTTTTTAATTGATTTTCAATATGAATGGAGCATTCTTATTAGTTTAATTTAGTAAAAGTGGAGAGACTGTGTCATTCTTAAAACTGAGTAACTAGTTTCTCGGAATCAAGAATTCTAAACATAAAATAATTCTAAAAATGAGTTAATAAACTGTTATAATTTTATGTAATACACACATATATAGATCTATGTAATACACACATATGTATATACATGTATGTACATGTATGTATGTAATATATAGATCTATGTAATACACACATAGATAGATCAATGTAATACACACATATGTACGTATGTATGTAATACAAACATGTAGATCTGTGTAATATACATATCAATGTATTATATCCATGTATATAGATCTATATACTACATTTATAGATCTGTGCAATACACATAAAAAATTATGTGTGTATTACATAGATATATGTGTGTAATAATTTAATCTCAAACTGAGACGAACAAGATTTGATAAACCATGTCATTAAGACTAAGATTTGATAAACCATGCTGTTAAGACTAAGATTTGATAAACCATGTCATTAGGACTAAGATTTGATAAACCATGCTGTTAAGACTAAGATTTGATAAACCATGTTGTTAAGACTAAGATTTAATAAATCATGTTGTTAAGACTAAGATTTGATAAACCATGTTGTTAAGACTAAGATTTGATAAACCATGTCACTAAGACTAAGATTTGATAAACCATGTCATTAAGACTAAGATTTGATAAATCATGTTGTTAAGACTAAGATCTGATAAACCATGTCACTAAGACTAAGATTTAATAAATCATGTTGTTAAGACTAAGATTTGATAAACCATGTTGTTAAGACTAAGATTTGATAAACCATGCTGTTAAGACTAAGATTTGATAAACCATGTTGTTAAGACTAAGATTTAATAAATCATGTTGTTAAGACTAAGATTTGATAAACCATGTCACTAAGACCAAGATTTGATAAACCATGTTGTTAAGACTAAGATTTGATAAACCATGTCACTAAGACTAAGATTTGATAAACCATGTCACTAAGACTAAGATTTAATAAATCATGTTGTTAAGAATAAGATTTGATAAATCATGTTGTTAAGACTAAGATTTGATAAACCATGTCACTAAGACTAAGATTTAATAAATCATGTTGTTAAGACTAAGATTTGATAAACCATGTCACTAAGACTAAGATTTGATAAACCATGTTGTTAAGACTAAGATTTGATAAACCATGCTGTTAAGACTAAGATTTGATAAACCATGTTGTTAAGACTAAGATTTAATAAATCATGTTGTTAAGACTAAGATTTGATAAACCATGTCATTAAGACTAAGATTTGATAAACCATGCTGTTAAGACTAAGATTTGATAAACCATGTTGTTAAGACTAAGATTTAATAAATCATGTTGTTAAGACTAAGATTTGATAAACCATGTTGTTAAGACTAAGATTTAATAAATCATGTTGTTAAGACTAAGATTTGATAAACCATGTCATTAAGACTAAGATTTGATAAACCATGTCATTAAGACTAAGATTTGATAAACCATGTCACTAAGACTAAGATTTGATAAACCATGTTGTTAAGACTAAGATTTGATAAACCATGTTGTTAAGACTAAGATTTGATAAACCATGTCACTAAGACCAAGATTTGATAAACCTTGTTGTTAAGACTAAGATTTAATAAATCATGTTGTTAAGACTAAGATTTGATAAACCATGTCATTAAGACTAAGATTTGATAAACCATGTCACTAAGACCAAGATTTGATAAACCATGTTGTTAAGACTAAGAATTGAAAAACATGTTGTTAAGACTAAGATTTGATAAACCATGTTGTTAAGACTAAGATTTGATAAACCATGTCATTAAGACTAAGATTTGATAAACCATGTCACTAAGACTAAGATTTGATAAACCATGTTGTTAAGACTAAGATTTGATAAACCATGTCACTAAGACCAAGATTTGATAAACCTTGTTGTTAAGACTAAGATTTAATAAATCATGTTGTTAAGACTAAGATTTGATAAACCATGTCATTAAGACTAAGATTTGATAAACCATGTCACTAAGACCAAGATTTGATAAACCATGTTGTTAAGACTAAGATTTGATAAACATGTTGTTAAGACTAAGATTTGATAAACCATGTTGTTAAGACTAAGATTTGATAAACCATGTCACTAAGACCAAATTTGATAAACCATGTCATTAAGACCGAGATTTGATAAACCATGTTGTTAAGACCAAGATCTGATAAACCATGTCATTAAGACCAAGACTTGATAAACCATGTTGTTAAGACTAAAATTTGATAAACCATGTCACTAAGACCAAGATTTGATAAACCATGTTGTTAAGACCAAGATTTGATAAACCATGTCACTAAGACCAAGATTTGATAAACCATGTCATTAAGACCGAGATTTGATAAACCATGTCACTAAGACTAAGACTTGATAAACCATGTCATTAAGACCAAGATTTGATAAACCATGTTGTTAAGACCAAGTTCTGATAAACCATGTCACTAAGACTTGATAAACCATGTCACTAAGACCAAGATTTGATAAACCATGTCACTAAGACCAAGATTTGATAAACCATGTCACTAAGACTAAGACTTGATAAACCATGTCACTAAGACCAAATTTGATAAACCATGTCATTAAGACCAAGATTTGATAAACCATGTTGTTAAGACCAAGATTTGATAAACCATGTCATTAAGACCAAGACTTGATAAACCATGTTGTTAAGACTAAAATTTGATAAACCATGTCACTAAGACCAAGATTTGATAAACCATGTTGTTAAGACCAAGATTTGATAATCCATGTCACTAAGACCAAGATTTGATAAACCATGTCATTAAGACCAAGATTTGATAAACCATGTCACTAAGACTTGATAAACCATGTCATTAAGACCAATATTTGATAAACCATGTTGTTAAGACCAAGTTCTAATAAACCATGTCACTAAGACTTGATAAACCATGTCACTAAGACCAAGATTTAATAAACCATGTCACTAAGACTAAGATTTGATAAACCATGTTGTTAAGACCAAGACTTGATAAACCATGTCGTTAAGACTAAGATTTGATAAACCATGTCACTAAGACCAAGATTTGATAAACCATGTTGTTAAGACTAAGATTTGATAAACATGTTGTTAAGACTAAGATTTGATAAACCATGTTGTTAAGACCAAGTTCTGATAAACCATGTCACTAAGACTTGATAAACCATGTCACTAAGACTAAGACTTGATAAACCATGTCATTAAGACCAAGATTTGATAAACTTTGTTGTTAAGACCAAGTTCTGATAAACCATGTCACTAAGACTTGATAAACCATGTCACTAAGACCAAAATTTGATAAACCATGTCATTAAGACCGAGATTTGATAAACCATGTTGTTAAGACTAAGATTTGATAAACCATGTTGTTAAGACTAAGATTTGATAAACCATGTCATTAAGACAAAGATTTGATAAACCATGTTGTTAAGACTAAGATTTGATAAACCATGTCATTAAGACTAAGATTTAATAAACCATGTTGTTAATACTAGGATTTGATAAACCATGTTGTTAAGACCAAGAT
The DNA here is from genome assembly GCA_037043455.1 of Cyrtodaria siliqua. Taxonomy (NCBI): domain Eukaryota; kingdom Metazoa; phylum Mollusca; class Bivalvia; order Adapedonta; family Hiatellidae; genus Cyrtodaria; species Cyrtodaria siliqua. Next base: position 10,400 of record JAWPHD010006799.1, read on the forward strand.
TTGATAAACCATGTTGTTAAGACTAAGATTTGATAAACCATGTCACTAAGACTAAGATTTTATAAACCATGTTGTTAAGACTAAGATTTAAACCATGTTGTTAAGACTAAGATATGATAAACCATGTTGTTAAGACTAAGATTTGATAAACCATGTCGCTAAGACTAAGATTTGATAAACCATGTCATTAAGACTAAGATTTAATAAACCATGTTGTTAATACTAGGATTTGATAAACCATGTTGTTAATACTAGGATTTGATAAACCATGTTGTTAATTAGATTTGATAGGTTTAAACAGAAGGTTGATTTTGTTGATGCTACTGGTGCACTATCAGATGTTGAAATCCTTCTTTAATACAAGTAACTGCTGAATAGTCTATTTTTAGTAAAAAAGATGGACTGACATGGTTGTGTTCAATTCTTGAATTCACTGAGACGCCAACCTTGTGTACAATATCACCATAGAAACAATGAAATGGTTTACTGGATGATAGTTTAATTATTTACATATGATAACGAACAGAGCGAACTTTCAAATAATATCAAATTGCACCACCCCGTCCCACTAGAGTGAATACTGGGATTGTAATTTGTACTTCATATAAAATGTATAAAACAATAAATTGATAGTTACATTTCAGTCTTCTTGATTTTAAAGACCCCATTTAAGCAAGTAAAGATTCATTTTAGAAACTTCACTTCACCAGGTTCAGTAATTATTAGAAGCTGAAAACATGTTAGCAATTTGTATCAAAGTTTACAACTGGGTTAGGGTTCCTAGAGAAATTTAAAACATCCAAGTATTAAAATGTTTACAATTAATAAACAAGACCTCGGTATGAGGGTGTTTCGCCCACCGCATATGAAATATTATTAATTCTAAATTAAAATTTTGTATTTAAATGATGTCCAACAAAGACAACACTTCATATGACCAAGAGTCAAATAAATAAAAGCGAGGTAATCATAAGAAGTTAAATTACTGAGGTTAAGTGGTTTAACCAGTGTGCAGTTTTGGGAAAATAATGCAAACTATGACCTTGACCTTGGTATTTCTTGTCGTTCAGCGAAGTCCACCAATGCCAACAATACATATGACCCAGTATCAAAGACATAAGTGAGGCAATCACATAAAGTTAACTGAGGTTGTTACCTAACCAAGGTAAAGTTACCTAACTAAGGTTAAGTTTGGGGAAAATAATGCAAAACATGGCCTTGGCATTGTAATTTTTGTCGTTCAGTGATGTCCACCAATGCCATCAATACATATGACCAATTATTTAAGTATCAGAAAAAGGTAATTGAGGTTAACTTACCTAACCAAACTGATGTTTAGGGTAAATAATGCAAAACAGGACCTTGACCTTGGGTTTTTTTGTCGTTCAGGGATGTCCGTTAATGCCAACAATACATAATGACCAAGTATCAAAGACATAAAGTGAGGCAATCACATAAAGTTAACTGAGGTTAAGTTACCTAACCAAGGTTAAGTTTGGGGAAAATAAGCAAAATATGACCTTGACCTTGGTAATTTTTGTAGTTCAGTGATGTTCACCAATGCCAACAATATATATGACCAAGTATCAAACAAAGAAAATGAGGCAATCACATACAGTTAACTGAGGTTAACTTTAATACCTAACCAAGGTTAAATTTGGAGAAAACAACGCAAAATATGACTTTGACCTTGTTAATTTTGGCATTACGTAATGTCTATTGACCCAGCAAAGCATCTCACAAAGTTTCAGAAAAATTTGAGCAGCGGTTGTTGAGAAATAGTTGATTTAAAATGCAGCAGCCGCCGGAAAAGTGACTGCTATGTCTCGCTACCCACTATCGTGGGAGAGACAACAAGAGGCCCAAGAGGGCCTGTGGACGCTCTACTGGCTAACATGGCTCTTATAACATCAATGAAGCAAGAGACTGCCATCTTCATTTTTCACCGGATCTTTACCAAACTTAAACAGATTGTTAATATCAATGAAAGCTCAGATAAGTTCGAAAACCAGCCAGATCGGACCAGTAACAGCAGAGTTATGGCCCTTGATTTAGTTAAAAATGCTATATTTTGCCTCGTTAAGACGATAGGGCCTTCATTTTTCATCCAATCGTTACCAAACTTTATCAGATTGTTAATATCAATGAAAGCTCGGACAAGTTCGAAAACCAGCCAGATTGGACTGGTAACAGCAGAGTTATGGCCCTTGATTAGTTACAAATGCTATATTTTGCCTCGTTAAGACAATAGGGCTTTCATTTTTCATCCGATCCTGTTACTTGTCCGACATAGCTGGTTTTCGAACTTGTTTGAGGTTTTAATGACATTAGCAATCTGATAAAGTTTGGTAAAGATCGGATGAACAATGAAGCCCCTATCGTCTTAACGAGGCAAAATATAGCATTTTTAACTAAATCAAGGGCCATAACTCCGCTGTTACTATTCCGATATGGCTGGTTTTCGAACTTGTCCGAGTTTTCATTCATATTAACAATGTGGTAAAGTTTGGTAAAGACAGGATGAAAAATGAAGGCCCTATCGTCTTAACGAGGAAAAATATAGCAATATAGCATTTTTAACTAAATCAAGGACCATAACTCAGCTGTTACTGGTCCGATCTGGCTGGTTTTCGAACTTGTCCAAGCTTTCATTGCTATTAACAATCTGGTGAAGTTTGGTAAAGATAGGATGAAAAATGAAGGCCCTATCGTCTTAACGAGGCAAAATATAGCAATATAGCATTTTTAACTAAATCAAGGGCCATAACTCCGCTGTTACTGGTCCAATCTGGCTGGTTTCCGAACTTATCCGAGCTTTCATTGACATTAGCAACCTGTTAAAGTTTGGTAAAGATCGGATCAAAAATAAAGGCCCTATTGTCTTGAGACAAAAGTTAACGACTGACGGACGGACGGAAGACGGACAACTCGCCATCCCATAAGCTCTGCTGGCCCTTGGCCAGTAGAGCTAAAAATGGGTGAAATATCGTTAAGCCTTATTTGAATGTGACGACAGCTGAAAGAATATATACGACAACCTTCCTGTAAAGACGCTCGACTTTTGAGGCCTTGTTTATTGGCTTAATTCTGTCTACTTGCACAACAGGAGCTGTGGTGCCTTAGTGGTAAGCATACTTGACTCTCGTCCCAGAAGTCACGCGTTCGATTCCCGGTGGGGTCACATCCCGGGTTTTTCAAACGCACTCCCGCGTATCTTACTCAGGCACGGTACTGTGAAAGTATGCCATCCTCCGGAAGGAATGTAAAGCCGTCAGTCCCGTGTGCGGGGAGAGAAATACCTTGCGCATGTTAAAGATCTTGCTGAATTTCTGTGTTAATCAGTGATACATACAGCTCATAAACTCTTCCTCAGAAACGAGACTGCTGATTGTGTGCAGTATCAGTAGAAAGAAAAACAGAATTATGGCACTTGTCTCTATGAGTTCTTCACATGACAGTGAATAAAGGTGTGTTGTTTCACTGAATTATTATAGGGGGATTCTGAAATATGATGAAAAATTCCAATTTAAAAAAGACAAAGTTTACGAGCTTAAATGCAAAATTTTCAAAAAAAAATCCTAAGACAAGCGAAGTTTCAATCCATTTTCCAAGATACAAGCCTACATAGAAAATTTGAACCAATTTTTCTAACTATAAAAGGGGCCATAATTTTGTTTTAAAAAAATGCACGAGGTATAGAACCTAGATCTAATGATGCCGAATATATGTGTGAAGTAACTTACAAAACATTAACCCGATGATGCAGACGTCGATGACAATGACAACAGCTCTCTTTTTCCACCAAAACAAATCGATCTAAAAAGCCTGTGAAACGTAAACTTAATAGACAACTGAGACAGAGGACCTTTTCAAACACAAACAGGATAAATTAGCAGAATCAAATTAATAATTGAATCTGTTTATGGGCAGTAAGTCATTATTTTACACACCTTAGCACTGGCTTTGATGACCCAGACTGATTACAATAATAGACAAAAGAACTTGGATTGTTAAGTGAAGAGAATAGACAACTGAGACAGAGGACCTTTTCAAACACAAACAGGATAAATTAGTAGAATCAAATTAATAATTGAATCTGTTTATGGGCAGTAAGTCATTATTTTACACACCTTAGCACTGGCTTTGATGACCCAGACTGATTACAATAATAGACAAAAGAACTTGGATTTTTATGTGAAGTTAACATTTTATCATTTTTTAATCATTTATGTATTTAATATGTGTTAAGTATTCAATTTATCTAGTTTTTGTAGAACACTTTCATCTGTTGTAAATTGTTTCAACATGTCCACTTCTAGTGCATGCATGTGACCGGGTATAACCAATGAATGAAGAGGACCTCCTAGGTCAACAGAGGTCATATTCTCCAAACTGGAGGTAGAAATGGTCTGTGAATCGGATCCTACTCGTGCAACCCCAACACACAGACTGTCCTCACGGAGTGCTGAAATGGAAAAAATTGACTGGTTCATAAACATGGTAAAAATATCCATATTTCAATATGATTATTACTAGGGCAACTAGTTCGTTGTATGCCTTTCATTGATATGCTGTTACAGCTTTGCAGAAAATGATTTCTTGCATACTGGATAAGGTTATCCGCGTTTTACATTGGTGATGGAAAACCTGATCTTACAAGATTAAAGTCACGCACTGATGTTGCATGACGTGTAAAACTAATAAACATGTAAAACATTAGTAGTTGGCGATGTCAAGGTGCAAAATGTAAATGATATGCAAGAAAAAGAATATATCTTGTGTATCCAGTTCAGGTTGGGAAAATGCGACCCTCGGTATAACTGTTTTAATCAGAACCTCGGCACAGCCTCGGCTCCGATAAAAGAATTATATCTCGTGTTGGAATTCCTGATCTTTACCACTCATGACAGATTCTTACAATTTAACACAGTTTATTAAAATGCTCAAAGCTGGTTGGTTATTGAGGAGGTTTTAAAATTCCTATCAACACATCTAACGTCAATTCCGTCAACCGTTAAGACGTCATTTTAAATGTTAGAAAACAAGCTAAACAACGATTACGTTATTTAAAAGCAACGCTAAGTTCAAACAACAAATTTAAATTGTTAAAAACAAGATGAAACTGTATATTTTCTTCGTTTGGTAGTGAGAGATGGACATACAATGTAAGTTGTAAGAGAATTTGTTTGTATTACGGTATGTTCAATCTCTCGAAAATGTGCGTATAAAAAACATAAAATCCATGTTAGATAAAAAATAAAATATTTCCATTATGTTATATGCATTCAGTGTTAATTGCTTGTTTTCTACTTCATCAGTTGCCTTATGGACAAAAACTAGATGCTCATAATCTGTAATTAGCATAATTAGAACTCCATTAGCAATACAACAGTACCTTAGTTGCGTAAATATTACTACAAATGATTCTCAATTAGGGTTCAACAAAACTCTCTCATACAAAACGAAACTGCTTATTAATTGTCATCATGAACATAGAAAACCTATGATAAAAACTAGAACTATCACTGAAGGTGATGAATACCCCCGCTTTTTTGTTAAGTTGTTATGTGTACATGAAGTTTTAAAAAAAAACATTCAAAAGTGTTAGAGGAATGCAAGAAAAAAATAATTACGGAACGTGACGGGACTGGACAAAAAATGTGTTGCGTGATGTGACGAGACATTGCTGACAGCGTGATTCCTATATAGCCCCACTTCACTTTGTGAAAGTGGGGGTAAAATTACAGGTATTCATTCATATACTACATATATACAACTTTACACCGAAATTACGTGAGCCACATTTAAGGTTAGAACCTATGCAGTAAAGTAACTGACCTAATTCTTGTTGTCCTTCTTCTGCCTTCCTCTGTATAATTTCACACAACTGTTCTGCTGCCCTACTTACTGTCATGTATCGTGGAGGTTCGTAGATCTTCCGACCTCTGTAACCATACAGGTAAACATTGTTTATAGTCTCCATTATAATACATGTTGTTGTTTCATGGCGTAATTGTGGAAGCTTTCAAGTCATTTAATGTTTATTTTCTAATTCACAGTTACAACATTTAATTGCTCCCATAAACATTGGCGATATGCTCCATTGTATTGTATACTGTAGCTGTTTGTGGGACTAATGTGCTTTTCTTAAAGCTGTAAATACCTATTGTACGTTTACTTGGTTAAAATCTTTGGTAGATATAATGAAGGCTCATTGTCAGTCAGAACTATTTATCATTCTGTTTAATTATCAAACGTGACTGTAAAACAAGAGACCCAATATGGCCTGTGGACGCTCTACTTGCTAAAGATAAAGTTTGTGTATAAGGGGCCATAACTTTGTCAAAATTCATTCAACCGGAACATGACGATGACATACGTAACAAGGCTTGGAACTGATCATCTTGCCAAGTTTTGCTGAAATCTGGCCAGAGGTTCAGGAGAACTAGTCTGTACAAAGTAAGTATTAAAACCTTTAAAGGGCCATAACTCTGCCAAAATTCATTCAAGTGGAACACGGCGAAGATATGCACATTTATGCTTGGTACTCATCATCCCTTCCAAGATTCGTTTAAATCCAGCCAAGGGATCAGGAGAACTAGTCGGGACAATGTTTGTGTATTAAAAGGGCCATAACTCTGCCAAACTATCATTCAACCGGAACACGGTGATGACATGCCCAACTAGGCTTGGTACTCATCATCTCCACCAAGATTCGTTGAAATCGAGCCAGGAATTCAGAAGTTTGTGTATTTAAACCTTTCAACCGGAACACGGCAACGAAATGAACAACTAAGCTTGATACTGATCATCCTTGCCAAGTTTCATTGAAATCCGTCCAGGGGTTCAGGAGAACTAGTCCAGACAAAGTTTGTGTATTTAAACCTTAAAAGGGCCATAACTCCACCAAAAATCGTTAAACCGAAACAAGGTGATGATATGCACAACTAGGCTTGGTACCAATCATCTCTGAAAGGTTTCGTTGAAATCCGGCCATGGGTTCAGGAGAACTAATCCAGACAAAGTTTGTGTATTAAAACCTTTAAAGGGCCATAACTCCGTCAAATCATTCAATCGGAACACAGTGACGATATGTACAACTAGGCTTGGTACTGATCATCCCTGAAACGTTTGACTGAAATCCGGCCAAATGAAGGTCCTATCGTCTTCACGAGGCAAAACACAGCATCTTTGAAATAAATCGAGGGCCATAATTTCGGTGTTATTAATCTGATTTGGTTGTTTTTCAAATTTGTCCAAGCTTTCATTGATCTCAACAATCTGGTAAAGTTTGGTAAAGATCGGATGAAAAATAAAGGCCCTATCACTTAACAAGGCAAAACACAGCATTTTTAACTAAATCAAGGGCCACAACTCTGGTGTCACCAGTCCGATCTGGCTAGTTTTCTAACTCGTCCAAGCTTTCATTAATATCAACAATCTGGTAAAGTTTGAAAAAGATTGGATGAAAAATGATGTCCTATCCTGTTAACAAGGCCAAATTATAGCATATTTCAGGCAATCAAGAGCCATAACTCCTGTGTAAATGGTCTTATCTGCCTGGTTTTTGAACTTTTCCGAGCTTTCATTGATATCAACAATCTTGTAAAGTTTGAAAAAGATCGGATAAAAGATGAAGGCCCTATCATGTGAATGAGGCCAAATTATAGCATATTTCAGAAAATCAAGGGCCATAACTCCGGTGTAAATGGTCCAAACTGGCTAGTTTTCGAACTCATCCGAGCTGTCATTGATATCAACAATCTGTTCAAGTTTGAGAAAGAATGGATGAAAAATGAAGGCGCTATCATGTTAACGAGGCAAAAGTTAACGGACGGCGGACAATTCACCATCCTATAGGCTTTAAAAACTAAATGAAAAAAAGGCAACTAAAACCATTTTTAAAATGAATCAGATGCAAAAAATGAATACACATCTAAGTGAAGAACAAGATGAAGAAGTTTTTATAGTAAAATAACAATAAACCGTGCTGGTTAAATACACTTACTTCATAAGATTTTCTATACTTTGTTCTTTAACTTTTATATCTGCCAAAAGAAAATAATTTAGGACATTAAATATTTGACACCTGGGGGTGACCAATAATATACTGCATTTCTATGAAAACTCTGCCACTGACAATAGCAATTAGTCGATGATAATTCACCGAGAGTGACTGATGTAAGCTGTGTAATTGATTAAAGGTTATAATAAACAGACGTGTAGCTGTCTATATGCAGATATGCAGCTGCGTACAAATATTTTTCCCAAGAAAAAAATAAATAATGCATTTCAAAGCAATTTTAATGATTTGTTAGTATTGCAATCAACGTTGCTTATGACAAAAAATGGTCTAGCTACAAGCCTGATAGCCTGAAAAATAATTACAGGTGTTTTTGAAACTGAGAAATAATGCATGAATTCTTTTAAAATTAAATAAATTTTTAATATACTACATGAATTAACAGAATAAAATACACTACATATAAACAATTCAAGGTACTGAAAACAAAGCAGTTGTGACATTATGCTGCTGTAAAGTGTACAATATAGTTTGTCCTTCCATGTGGGCACAAGCCTACTAGAATATCACTCACACGAAACATTTTTGGGAAGCACATTAAAACCATTCAGTTTCACATTGCCCCCATACCAACCTAATAAACAGAGTGTGTGCATCCCCCTCTGTATGTTAGCGCAGATCTTGTCGTAGAAGCTGTCTGGTTTCCAGGTGTCATCCCAAAACGGAATGGACACAGTCTCACCGAAGTTGTACAGCTGAAACATAGTCGTTTATCAGAGACGTAGACTGAAAATTTAAACTAAGTCTTCAGTTTTAACACAGACCTAGTAACAAATAGATCGGACACTACGAAAATTATTTAAATTTCACGTGGCATAGTGTGAAAATTTCACAAAATATTTCCCAACTTTAAACACACATACCATGAAGAGTTTTATAGACACAAGTTTTATTCATGCCAAATCCCATCACAAATTTAATTTTCTTTCCAATTATAGTTTTTTTGTTTTCTCTTACATTTACAGCAAAAAATGGAGTTAGACGGAAACTTTGACTATTTCAAAACCTTGATTGTTAAGAGAAATGCGAAAAATGATGACATTTTTAACTTTAAACATCTTTTTATACAATTTCTTATATTGAAAACAAACATGAATTATTATAATCCCATTTTAATATTCACTATGAATCTTTTGAATGTATTCTCATCAAAATCAGTAAAAAATTGAGAGAGAAGATAGAAGGAAAAGTTGAGGTGCCACGTGATATTCTGGTTACTTCATTGGTTAAGATAGGAAGTTTTCTATCTGTTTATTAATATGTCTGTGGATTTTAATAAATAAATACAATCAGGTGTTTAGTTTATATTTATTTCATGCAAAAAACTCGCTTTGATTCAAAACTTTACTGAATATTTTATTTGGCTTTCTGCAGATATCCCTCACTGAAAAGTGGGAAACATATGAAACAATGAGTTAAAAGTGCCTTTATTAGATCTGTTACACATACTATTGATATTTGAAACAACTTAATAGCTTAGAATAAATGTGGTTATATAAAAAGAATGGTAAACCTTAAAGAAACTAACCCGCCATTATACTACTAAACTGATAATCAAAATTCTATCTAGGTGTTTAGGTCATATAATGATGAATATGTACCAATTAATGGTGTAAGTTTATTCAAGGGTTCTTAAAATACCTGACTGAATATGCCTAAAATGAATTATGAGTTGGACACTCCCGTTTTCGGGTTGGGCCTGGCTGGTTAAAGCTGTGTATATTGTGCCTCAAGGATTCTAAAAATATGTAAGTTATATATACTGAAAGAAATAAGTTTAGCAAGTAAATATGGATATCTAGCTTAAATAAATCTACTGTTATTTTATAATGTGAATTGGAATGACATAGGGCGATATTCTTTTTCATCTGTTATTTGTGTTCCAATGTAAGTATCAGAGTTATCTCCCATTTAGTTAAAACCGCATATTTCACATTTAAAAAATACAAATATCGTAAAGAGCTTGATTAAACTTTAATAAATAACTGTTCTGGGTCTCAAGTTATAAAAACTGCCAAACCAATTGACAATAACCTTGCCATTATAAAGATATAGGGAACCAAAGTTTAACATTTGTGAAATTACCTCCCTTTACATTGAAATAAGAACGAAAATGATAATTTCTGCATAGCTGGTAAATTTAAACATTTTGATTATATCCCCGCAGATATCGTTTGAAAACAATGCCCTGTATATAATCCATATTTATGTTATTATATTGTTCAGGACCTCTGCCACGCATAGTCTAGAACACGAGCAATGGGATTTACCATGTTATTTACTTGCTAAACATTTCTTTCAGTATATATATATATATACACCTCATCCTCAGGAGGTTTAGAAACCGTGTACATTGTAAAATCTGCCTGTTTATGGCGGGATAGGCACTTTAAGCAAACACAGAACAAGTCTTACTTCATTACAGTGTCAAATAATTTATCAGTTAGTTACTCATATTTCGTTCAAAATGGCTGTAAGAAATACTAGAACAAAACCTAAATCTGCATTTTTCTCATGTAAAAACAATATCGAGGGGTCAGCGCAAAACTATTGTTACTAAATATAAATAAAGAAGGAGATACAATAGTTTTACACTGAACCCTCAATATGTTATATTGCCTCTTATTGTAGCATCATGGACGATTTTTTTTTCTGGCAGGAGACTTGGCAAATATAGATGCATGTTGCATGTTTACCTGAAGACCACAGCAGCCTATAGCATTCATGATGGAGGCATTATGGATCACTCTGTACTGTATCCCTTTCTGTTTGGCACGTAACACCAGGTCTGTGTGAGTGGTAGCCCTGCCACATATATATATATGGCAAATTAACTAAGAAACATAATGTACCAGAAAAGGCACAGAGTGGCAGTCAAGTCAATAAACAAATTAACATGTTATTTGAAAATTCAAAAGAGAATGAATTAATGAATGGTGTTTTAATACTATTTAACAGCTTACTGGTTGGGTTGGAATATGATGATGAGCAAAACGTGACAATAATGGAGATGATGATGATTTCTGGAAACGAATGTCCTGTTCTCAATCCACATTTAATTCAAAACCCTGATATTCCGTTTCTAGTTCCCATTGGGGTAGTTCTACCTCCTTGTGGGAATGTCAGTTGGCGATTTCTTTGGCCCTACCAACTGGGGCCCTAAATTAAAAATAGTGACTGGGTTAGTTTAGAATTATTTGGCATTACAATGTTTGTATAGTAAGCTATAAAACTTACCCGAATGGATCGCCGACAACAAGGAAAGCAATGTCTTCTTTCTCTGAGTCTTCTAGTATCACATCTAAAACAAAACATCATTACTACATAATCAGACTGATACCATGCAAATAACGGTTGATGATTAACTTCAGATTTAATTTCACAGCAAAACAAATGACAAAATTGCAGATCATTTAAGAGAAGAATATTTATCTAGAAGTTATGTAGAATGAATGAACAGTTTAATTTGAGAAAATCATTTAAAGACATACATAATTATACAGTTGTGGTATAAGAATAAAGTCATCTGTCACAGACTGTTAAGCTTATTAATGACCTTAATTGTAAATAGACAAGGAAAAATTAGTAGTCGTAGCAGGCATTCACTAGGACCAACCCTAGCAGGTAAAGCGAATGTTATACCCCTTGACTTCAAATGACGAGAAAGAAATAGCATGTTTATAGCTATATATCTATTTACATACACCCCAACTGAATTCTATTAGTAATAATAAATATACTTTTCCTTTTATTATTCAAAACTTCAACAAGAGCTCTACCTAGCGGGGCATATATACGCCTGTCGTTGGCGATGTTAAGTTCCAGGTTTTCAAAGGGAAAAATTTAAAAAATATGAATGGGAGAGTTATGGGCCTTTATAAGATGCATTCGTTAGATCTTGCTGAGGATGTGTACAAAGTCGCATTGTTGTACATCTAATAATCTGAAAGTTATTAGCACAATCACTGGTAAAAGGTGAGGTTAAGTTCCAGGTTAAACCTTTTTCGAAGGGGAATAATTCAAGTATATGAACCAGAGAGTTGTGGGCCTTTATCCGATGTATTCATTGGATCATGCTGAAGATGTTTATAACTTTTCATTGTTGTAGACCTTATACTTTGAAAGTTATTAGCCACAATCAGTTGCCAGGTTAAAGTTAAGGGACGACAGCTGGACGGACAACGCCACGACATAATATGTGACACTACGGAAGAATAAAAAATAAATTCCAGTATCATTCACACTATACCTGATTCAGTTTCTACCAGGTCTCTGTCAGCAAGGATAATTTCTCTCCCATAAAAGCTTTCCTGAAAATAAATTTCACAAATAGTTTGGGTATTAGAATTACACTTTTTCTGTTATACTGTTAATCCAAGCAATTTACATGGTCATCACGCTCAACTCACTCAATTACTTGTTGAAATAAATAGAAAATACTGTCAGAAAAACATACTGTCCCCAAAGTAAAAAGTTTAAATTTTATACCTAACCAAGGAACTAGATTTTCTTAATCTAAATTACTTGGTCGATTATCATAGATACTTTGCGAAGAAAAACAATTTTACTTTTCCCCCTCCCACTACGCAACATCTTTTTACTAAACAAATCAGTAAGACAATTCCTGGCCTTCATTACCGTTAAGGGCACTAACTCGCCAAATAACGACAAAATTACACTACAAAATTGTTTACCCAAAGGTGTTCACATCATAAAATGATGTATATTTTGAGTTGGCAACTCTTAATTCAATGCTTCAGTTTTGGGCTTTTGCCTGGCTGGTTAAAGCAGTATATATTGTGTTTTTAGAGTTTAGATTCTCAAAATATGTAAGCTATATATATATACCTCGTTGTCAGTAGTTTTAGGAACGGAGTACATAATGTTTACCTAATTTGGCTGTTTTTGGCGGGATAGCTACTTGAAGTCCATTAGGCAATTAAGACTGCTGATCATAATGAACACGATAGTATGTTTAAGTATTTATTAAAATCTTACAAGTTCAATGTTGATTAGAATGGACTATGATGCTCTTTTCTGAAAAAAATGATAAGCAGTTAACAGAAAGTAAATAAACAAAAAAGAATTTGATTGCGCGCCTTGCAAATCACCACGCATTCTTCACACACGTCAATAGGATAAACAAATATTTGACACTGTATCCAAATTGGGCCGGGAGACAAAATTAATGTTGCTTTTGCCACCTCCTCCATTATCATGTGTGGAAGTTCTAAATTTGGTTGAATTCTGTTCAGAAGTAACTGACCCCATATAACCCACAATCCCCTCCACCCTCTAACCAACCCCTGGGAAAATATCAAAGTTTGAAATAATAAAAAAGCAAGGGGATATTAAAATCGTCTCTGTCCATCCATCCATCCGCATCTCCTCCTTAACCGCTGAGTGGAATTCAACTAAACTTAGTGGATGTCTTTCCCTCATGGCAACGGCGAGCAAGAGCAATGTTATGTTTGGCTCCGCGCCCAGGGCCCTTAGGATGGGTCAAAAGGTAAAAAACACTAAAAAAAATAATTACACCAGCCTTTTTCTTTATTTTTGCACATACCTTGGTTTATATACTCGCCTTTATACTAACTCGTTTTTGATATCAAATTGAGTTTCATAAAGATTCTTTAAAAACACACTCATAATACACATATAAAGCGATATATTAACAATGAAACCTTTACGTATTTATGAAATTGTGTTCTTTAAACATTAATAATTGTTGCTTACATAGGATTATTCATTTCGTGGACTTCCTTACTTTTTGAACCAGACACGTTACCATAATTTGTGTTGCAAGCATATGCACTAACTCATATCAAGTGATATATTAACAATGAGACCTTCGTGTTTTCATGAAAGTCTTGTTTAAATGTTAATATTATTGTTGTTTAATTAATGTGTTCATTCATTTCATCGACTTTCTTATTTTTTGAACCAAATATGTTAAACAAAGAAAATAATTTTATTGGGAATTTTAACACTCCAATTTGGAAAAAACTTTTTGCAATTGGGACAGGTACCTTTTAGGTACCGCTTATATAAGGAAACAAAACACTGACATACAGCAAACATGTGCATAAAACACCACGCTTATATAAGGAAACAAAACACTGATATACAGCAAACATGTGCATAAAACACAATACACGTTTAGCCTGTAATGGGCCATAGGTGGGCAAATGCGTTTTCTTTTAGACGTAATGACAAACTGCAAACATCCCTGTTAAATGTCGCCCCACGGCAGCGTCGATGTAAGCCGTTTCAGCCTGATATACAGGACATATGCCAATGTCAGGCTGTGGGGTCATGCTAGCTTGGAGCATGTCATTAGATTTTCTTTCTTTCAACGGATACTGCACACAATAACATTTTGATTATCACGGCACCCTCGTTTCCGAGGAAGGGGTTACGGGCTGTATGTATGATCTATCACTGATTAACACAGAAGTTCAGCGAGATCTTTAACGTGCACAGGGTATAATTGCTCTCCCTGCATACGGGACAGCCAACTTTACATCCCTGCCGAAGGATGGCATACTTTCACAGTACCTTGCCCATGTAAGATACTGCGTTCGAAAAACCCGTGATGTGACCCCACTGGGAATCGAACCTGTGACTTCTGGGACGAGGGTCAGCTAACCTCTCAGCCGACTCTCGGTAACCGCAGCGCTGTATGTCTAGAATATTTTGACCAACGAGTGCTTACGTTTTAACCAAAACACTGTGATTGCATTTTGACTGAACATTGGTACTTTTTGACGAAGGTTGCGTTTTTTACATAAAGTATTCATCTAGGCCTACTTTCAGTTTCACTTTTGAGTTTCTCACCAGTGCATCTTTTCCAACGGTAAGGATGGATGTGTAAGCCTCTAAGTAGACGCGTTTTGCGCTTTTTACAATTTCAAGTCCTTTGATTGTGATGTCTTTGGCATCACCAAGACCAAGCCCGATCAAATAAAGCATGATGTTATCCAAAACTCTTTAATAAACGATGGTTCGATGTCCCGTTTACAATGCAGAGTTCACGTGTAATTAGAACGGAAATGACGTCATCAAAGTTATGAAATAAAATATTATTTGTTAAAACCGATTTCATTGGTCTATGAAATAACCATCAACCAATCACGAATTCTTTAAGATAATATAATTCGGAGATTTGACAGATGACAAAAGACAGAAAGTGCTAGAAAAACAACACTTTTCTAAGCAATTCGGGAACTTATATTTCAGTGATAATACTAATAAATTTAAAATGTATAGTTTTGAAGGCGATTTTAGAAGAAGACCATTACAGTCCCTGAGAGGAGCAAGTAAAAAGGTGAACCGAAAGTTGGGATTTTTCGTATTTCCTTGACAAAATTGGTGGGTGGGGTAAATTACTAATCAATGAAATCAATTGCGTTTTGAGTTATAACTGCTAAATAATGAATTGATGTACATCGATTTGTTCATCAATCTTTTAATCTAAACTGTGCCATCCCAAGGGAGCTATGGAAACTCTTTAATTATGTGTTGAACCCTTGATACCAAGCTCATGTGCCAAGCTTCAGTGATCACTGTGTAAAGCTTGAACAGCGATGGTCCGGTATATCCTCTACACTCTAATACTGGGCAGTTTAGCAACTTAGAGCTGACTGGGGAATACAGACTTCAATTAAAACAAAGCATATTGAAAGCAGACCCGTAGCCTAATAAATTGGCTCCTATGCAGTTTTTTTTTTATTATTCTGACGTTCTATGTAACCGGATATATTGATGCTCGCCAATACGAAAAATTTCAAAAGAGCATTAAAAGTGTATTTTAACACACTAGCAGACCCGTAGCTACGCTGAGGCACTCTGTATACTTTTGGGAATGTACCAAACATTTAAGTATGCATTTTAATGGAATATGAAATAAACTCAATTAAATCGTCTTAAACATAACTGTCTAACTTTAAACTGAAAAATCTGGCCTGGGAATGCACTCAAATGTAGGAAATCGCATGCAGAAATCATTATTTTGTCCATGGGGCATGTCCCCAAAGCCCACAAGGGACTTGGGATTTGCCTCTGTTAAATATCAGTCCTGGCTACGGACCTGGAAAGCTGTCACTTGTTGTTAAGGCATAGGATGTCTACCCATTGTTGACTTCAGGATTGACATGACTGTGAACATGATGGACAGTCACAGGCAGGGTTCTCAGTTTATAACTTTCACATGACATGATCAAAATAATTTGACCAATCAGTGATTTGAGAATAAAGTCTGAGTAAACCCCTTTATTGTCACCTACTGAATATATGCGCACACACACTTTTGACGCAAAGGAAATTTAATTTAATTTTCCCCTTCAATAGCCCCTGTATTCCTAGTGCATAAAATACACGTCTACGATCGGCGAGACGATTTTTGATATTTGCCGTCCTCCGACCTGCATACCCGTTTGACTTTTTTTATCTGTGGACTTTATTCTGTGCGCTAGTTATAAACAGTAATTTAAACTGATACACTGAATTTTATAAGTGAACAACTTACATAAGTGAAGAATAATCATTTGTTATCCATTTCACACTAAAATTTTAATACAACAAGAATATTTATTTTAAGTCGTTTTTTACAAACAAATATAACATTAGCTCTATGAGCTATTTTCCGACAGAACACTTGTAAACATATAGCAGCTAAACAAAGAGCATGGGATTAAAAATTATATATATCACATGTTATTTATAAAATACAAATCTGGCATACATGCCAAATTTCCCGCATTCTCCGGTAGACTACCAGATTTGCCTTTGATCTACCGATCACACGGAAGCCGCTCAAAATCTCCCGGAAATCAATTATTTGCCGAGTATGGTTGATTGCCTGTAATTTGTAATACACAGCATGTATTTAGCATGTGTCTACCAATGAGTTCACAGCTGTTGCGTTTCAAATCGATCAAGGCATGGTTACGCTCATGCAACCAACCAATGAAATTGCATCTAGCGTCTCGTGGCACACGACAAGATTTATTGAAATAAGCTACGGCCGGGTAAACAATCACGTTCCGCAAATTATCACCTTGTTATGAAAACATGACCTACTAGTAGGTATATCAGTAATTGAAGATTATTGGTGCGATGCTGACAATTACCGTTAACTATACCAATCAACAGGTGGTTGATTGCATCAGCTTGATTTATTCGAGAAGGATTTTGCCGAAATCGACACTTTCTGATCAATGCATTTGTTAAATCGTTATAAACGTCTAGTCATAAATTGCAAAACCTTTTACCGCTTTAATGATAACAAACACCATTTCTTTCCCCATTTAATTTGCCAATTTTGAGTCGTGAAGAAATTTTGTACCTCAACACCGGTTAATACGTTTCCGGGTTTCAGAGAACAGGTTTAAAACGTGGCTCTCAAAACACGGAAAGCAGTTAGTTTGGAAAATCGGTGTAAAAGCATCTTTTTTTTATTTTATTATGGCCTGATGCCTATACTGTACTGTTATTTCTTTTCAATATTTTATATATACAGTATCAGAGCTTTACAAATCTTTTTTTTAGCCACTAGTCTGGGACTAGTCACCCTGTCAAAAGTGACTAGTCCCAAAAAAAATCCCTTGATTTAGTTAAAAATAATATAGTTTGCCTTGTTAACACGATGGGGCCTCCATTTTTCAGCCGATCTTTACCAAACTTTAACATATTGTTAATGTCAATGAAAGCTCGGACAAGTTCTCGAAAACCAGCCAGATCGGACCAGTAACGGCAGAGTTATGGCCCTTGATTTCGTTAAAAATGCTATATTCTGCTTTGTTAACACGATAGGGCCTTCATTTTTCATTCAATCTTTAACAAACGTTACCAGATTGTTAATGTCAATAAAAGCTCGGACAAGTTCGAAAACTAGCCAGATCGGACCAGTAACAGCAGAGTTATGGTCCTTGATTTCGTTAAAAATGCTCTATTTTGCCTTGATAAGGCGATAGGGCCTTCATTTTTATCTGATCTTTACCAAACTTTACCAGGTTGTTTTTTTGTAATTTTTTTTTGATTTTTAAAAAAAAAATTATTATCTCTACTGGCCAAGTTCAAAAACCAGCCAGATCGGACCAGTAACGGCGGAGTTATGACCTCTTCATAGCTGTTATAAGAGCCATATTAGCCAGTAGAGCGTCCACAGGCCCTCTTGGGCCTCTTGTTTTTAAAAGGGAATGAAGTCAATTTTAGTGAGGATACATGTAGTTCAAATCTATAGGTGAAATTTACATGAACAGAGTGATACTTTGCAAATTCACATTAAAATGGAATAGATTTTTGTTATGCATCCTGGAGGAAGGCATAAAATAATCACACCATCCGACTCAGACTGTCCGAAACAATCAGCCATAACTTTTAAAGTACTGAAGGGAATTGCATGAAACTTCACATAAACAGGTGTGTCACCCACCCACAAGAATCAGGTGCATACCTCAAAGGCCAAGTTCACACTTTCGAGGTCAAAGGTCAAAATACCTTTTTAAGGGCATTTATCACTTAGCGCGAAATTTCTTATTTAATTTTTAAATGCTCACATTACTTACTGAATACAAGTGATTATACTGAATTTTAACGTACACATCGATTGAAAAATGTTTAATAAAACTGCGCTGAGATTTGTTTTATTTATTTGATTTATTTTGACTCTTGGCATTTCAGTTTTCACCCTTGAGATTTTAGGGTCAAGTGTCAGATGACTTCATTTTTGATACCCTGCTTTGGTATCCCTGAGTGGAGCTTACAGTAGCTTAGTATCAAAAAAGGAAGGACACTCAGTGCAAATCGTGTATTCCTTCCCATCATAGTCAAATCCCTCATCAGTTACGATATAATCAGTGATGCGTATGAATGGATTAACAAGATTCCCACTGTCCCTATCTACTAGCTAGCAAAACCACAGCCAAGGGAACATACTTGGATGCACCATTGGGGAAAGAAGACTGTTGAGCTATCTTTGCGAGCTTACTAGTTGCAAAAATCATAGCTCTTATGGTGTGTACCTACCAGAGAGCTATGAAAAACCCTATTATTTATAGACAGGTATCCAGATCAAACACCATCCACACTTTCCCAGAGAGGTTTCTGAAGACGTCACACAATGCCTGCAGGGCACTAGTTAGATTTTAGGGGACTGGGGCCAGGGCTCTCAGGAAGGGGAAGTTTGCATCGGTTTCATATCAAAGGGGAATCAGTGCTCCAAGATTATTATTTTAGGGGACTAGCCTAGGGCAAGTGGGTCCTGAAAATCCACTACCCTGAGGTTTTTTCCACTAGCCCTGAGGTTTTTTGTCACAAGCCTTGTTTTTTTTACTTGCCTTAAAAATAATGTGTCTGTTTGTTTTTGTCTTTGTCAGTTATCATTTATCTTGTCTGGCAATACTTTTACATATCTCGTTTTATTAAAATTTATTTAAATGAACCAGCTCACTGATTCCTGACTCTATCTATTACTTATACTCAGCTGATGACATCTCATTATGTTTAAACTGATTCTGATTTTAACGGATTCAGATACTCTTATAATTCATTAAATTCTGAGAAAATTAAAAATTCAGTAATTCTTATCTTTTGATTTGATTATCAATTGATGTACATTTAAGTTGCGTTGGCAGTAGTCATTGGGTGAAAGCGTAGCAATGGTAAGGTTGAACAATTTAGGACAGATTTTTTTTTTAGCATTACCCCACCCACAAGTTGTATACAGTGATACAAGTTTTCAAGTCCAGTTCCTCCAGGAAGGTATTTTAATCGGCAAAATACATTGGAAAATAAATATAAACTGTTAACTGTATATGAAAATAACTGTGTTTAAAATTTATTTACAAAGAAATCGATATTTCTTCTCACAAATATATTACATATTTCCGTGTATCATAATCAGTTTCACCTTGCGGGAGTTCTTTCCCCTGAGTCAGGAATTTCTAAATGTTATCTTAGTATTGATGTATTTCGCTTTTCACATTTTCATATAAAGCATGCTTCCATTATCAAAAGTCCATGGTCTCTTGATTCATCAAAAGTCGCCGACACATCAGCGTGATTGTGTTGATTGCGATTCTGTATCGGCCTATTTGTAATCGTTTGAGTCAGAACCGCCATTTTGAGCTGACCACGTGACGAACGTGATCAACCAGTAGTATTTTTAAAAAGTAGTTCCATTGGCTAATCGACTCGAGTTGAAATACTACACATCGATTGGATAATGCCGACTGTCAATTAAGGTTCTTGGAGGATGGACTTACAGCATGTTTTGTTTTGATGTTGAAAATCGCCGATGCCCGCGGCGAATGCTAATTGAATTACCTAAGCAAGGGCAATTAACAGATTATGAAACCTGTGGGGGATGTTTTATTACAGGTGCCTGACTGGCGCGTGTTTGTTATACACAGATCGTGTAATTTAGGCAGTGGGATTTTTTTTTTTTTTTTTTGAACTAGCCCGACGGGCTAACTGCATGGAATTTGTTACAAGCCCCACTTCAATTTTGACTAGCCCCGGGCGTCAGGCTATCCAATTTCTGGAGCCCTGGAAATTTCTAAGAAACACAAATTAAATCCGTGTTTTTTTATACAATGTATACCTAAGTGGTACCAATGAAGGGTGGTACCATTCTCAATGGCAAAAGTAGTGTTTTTCCCCAAAAAAAGTAGAGGTTTCTTCCCAAACTTAGCGTCAAAATACTTTTTGGGGAGAGGAATGGCCAAATGAGTGACCTGCTGTCACAGGGTATACAATTAGCCATTGAAATAGTAAAGGAGCAGTAGTTGTTTTGTTCATTAAAATGTCTGACTTGTAAGCAAAAAACAACAATCTCCCCTTCCCCACCACACACATACTCAGTGTTGTGCTTGTAAGTTGTAACTATGTCACCGAATGTTAACAAAATTTAAAAAAAAGCAGGATGCAATATCAAAACATCTGTATTATTCAAGTACCATGAGTACACACTTTAATGTAACAGCCTTTAACTTTTTCAGGAAGAAAAGGACACTCTGATTAAGCGAGCCCATGAAGAACGAAACAAAAGAGAGGTATGTAATCAAAAAATGTTTATATCGCTAGACTTCACTCAATAATGCAGTAGTCAGCACTATGCTTTTGTTCTCATCTATTTGTTGTCATTATATATACGTACATGTATGCATTAGTTATACATTTAATTAAATTAATAACATAGCAAAAGGTGTATAAAAATAAATGCCTACCTACCCTATTATTTTAAAGTATATGTAATACGAACCTCATATTTTTATTTGGTTTAGGTATAAGTGTTTCACTTTGTAAGTAATATGTTTCTGTTTGAGATTTAAAAATTGATAGTGGTGTTTCTGTTCAAAAACAATTTTAGGATCTTCGAGTGAAGCAGGAGAATGCAGTCAAGATACAGAAGGTGTTCAGGGGCTATATGGTCAGGAGAAGGCAGGTAAGATACAGAAGGTGTTCAGGGGCTATATGGTCAGGAGAAGGCAGGTAAGATACAGAAGGTGTACAGGGGCTATATGGTCAGGAGAAGGTAGGTAAGATACAGAAGGTGTTCAGGGGCTATATGGTCAGGAGACGGCAGGTAAGATACAGAAGGTGTTCAGGGGCTATATGGTCAGGAGGAGGCAGGTAAGATACAGAAGGTGTTCAGGGACTATATGGTGAGGAGAAGGCAGGTCAGATACAGAAGGTCTTCAGGGACTATATGGTCAGGAGAAGGCAGGTAAGATACAGAAGGTCTTCAGGGGCTACATGGTCAGGAGAATGCAGGTAAGATACAGAAGGTGTACAGGGGCTATATGGTCAGGAGAAGGCAGGTAAGATACAGAAGGTGTTCAGGGGCTATATGGTCAGGAGAAGGCAGGTAAGATACAGAATTTGTACAAGGGCTATAGAGTCAGGAGAAGGCAGGTACGATACAGAAGGTCTTCAGGGACTATATGGTCAGGAGAAGGCAGGTAAGATACAGAAGGTCTTCAGGGGCTATATGGTCAGGAGAATGCAGGTAAGATACAGAAGGTCTTCAGGGGCTATATGGTCAGGAGAATGCAGGTAAGATACAGAAGGTGTACAGGGGCTATATGGTCAGGAGAAGGCAGGTAAGATACAGAAGGTGTTCAGGGGCTATATGGTCAGGAGAATGCAGGTAAGATACAGAAGGTCTTCAGGGGCTATATGGTCAAGAGAATGCAGGTAAGATAAGAAGGTGTACATGGGGCTATATGGTCAGGAGAAGGCAGGTAAGATACAGAAGGTGTACAGGGGCTATATGGTCAGGAGAATGCAGGTAAGATACAGAAGGTCTTCAGGGACTATATGGTCAGGAGAATGCAGGTAAGATACAGAAGGTGTACAGGGGCTATATGGTCAGGAGAATGCAGGTAAGATACAGAAGTTGTACAGGGGCTATAGGCAGGTAAGATACAGAAGGTGTTCAGGGGCTATATGTTCAAGAGAAGGCAGGTAAGATACAGAAGGTGTTCAGAGGCTATATGGTCAGGAGAATGCAGGTAAGATACAGAAGGTGTACAGGGGCTATAGGCAGGTAAGATACAGAAGGTGTTCAGGGGCTATATGTTCAGGAGAAGGCAGGTAAGATACAGAAGGTGTTCAGGGGCTATATGGTCAGGAGAATGCAGGTAAGATACAGAAGGTGTACAGGGACTATAGTGTCATGAGAATGCAGGTAAGATACAGAAGGTGTACAGGGGCTATATGGTCAGGAGAAGGCAGGTAAGATACAGAAGGTGTTCAGGGGCTATATGGTCAGGAGAATGCAGGTAAGATACAGAAGGTGTACAGGGGCTATATGGTCAGGAGAAGGCAGGTAAGATACAGAAGGTGTTCAGGGGCTATATGGTCAGGAGAAGGCAGGTAAGATACAGAATGTGTACAAGGGCTGTAGGGTCAGGAGAAGGCAGGTAAGATACAGAAGGTGTTCAGAGGCTATATGGTCAGGAGAAGGCAGGTAAGATACAGAATGTGTACAAGGGCTATATGGTCAGGAGAAGGCAGGTAAGATACAGAAGGTCTTCGGGGCCTATATGGTCAGGAGAAGGCAGGTAAGATGCAGAAGGTGTTCAAGGGCTATATGGTCAGGAGAAGGCAGGTAAGATACAGAATGTGTACAAGGGCTATAGGGTCAGGAGAAGGCAGGTAAGATACAGAATGTGTACATTGGCTATAGTGTCAGGAGAAGGCAGGTAAGATACAGAATGTGTACAGGGGCTATAGTGTCAGGAGAAGGCAGGTAAGATACAGAATGTGTACAGGGGCTATAGTGTCAGGAGAAGGCATGTAAGATACAGAAGGTGTCCAGGGGCTATATGATCAGGAGAAGGCAGGTAAGATACAGAAGGTGTCCAGGGGCTATATGGTCAGGAGAAGGCAGGTAAGATACAGAAGGTGTATAGGGGCTTTATGGTCAGGAGAAGGCAGTCAAGATATAGAAGGTGTTCAAGGGCTATAGTGTCAGGAGAAGGCAGGTAAGATACAGGAGGTGTTCAAGGGCTATATGGTCAGGAGAAGGCAGGTAAGATACAGAAGGTGTTCAGGGGCTATATGGTCAGGAGAAGGCAGGTAAGATACAGAAGGTGTTCAGAGTCTATATGGTCAGGAGAAGGCAGGTAAGATACAGACGGTGTACAGAGGCTATATGGTCAGGAGAAGGCAGGTAAGATACAGAAGGTGTTAAGGGGCTATATGGTCAGGAGAAGGCAGGTCAGATACAGGTGTACGAGGGCTATAGCATCAGGGGAAGGCAGGTACGATACAGAAAGTGTACAAGGGCTATAGGGTCAGGAGAAGGCAGGTAAGACCCAGTTTGGCTACCCTATGTAGTCAAGACGTCAGTGACTGATAAAGCAACATTTATTAGCTCACCCATTTATTGAGCAGAAAGTGCATCTCTGCATGATAGAAACTTTTATTAAATATTCTTTAATTGTAATCATTGATTATTTGTAGGAATATGAATTGTGAATCAGTTTTTAGCTCTACTGGCCAAAGGCCGGGTGAGCTTATGCGATCACTTTTCGTCTGTCCGTCTGTTAGCAATTTTATAAAATCGACATCTCCTCTGAAACCGCTTGAAGGATTTTGATGAAACTTCATCACAATGTTACTTGGGAGGGCCCCTCTCAGATTAGGTCAAATGTAAGGAATTTTCAAATGACCTCCTTCGAAACCACTTATTCCATTATTGTAAAATACCATAAACACATTCCTTGGGTTGGCCTCTATCAAGTTTGTGTTTTTTGTTATCGTCGAATAATCAAAATGGCCGCCACGGCGTCTCAAAGTTTACATAGAGTTATATAGGAAACGGCTAAAATTGACATCTTCTTTGAAACTGCTTGAAGGAATTTGATGAAACTTAATTGGGTAGTCCCCCTCAGATTTGTGTTTTTGGGGCCTCCATTCATCCATGATGGCCACCCTGGCTAAACTTAGGTCAATCTTAACGACATTTATCAAACAACATATTACCACTTATTCCATTCTAGTTAAATATATCATATACATGTTCCTGTTGTTGGCCTCTATCAAGTTCGTGTTTTTCGTTATCGTCAAATATTCAAAATGGCCACCACGATAACCCAAAGATTACATAGAGTTATATATAGGAAACATGTTTTTTGGGTTGGCCTCTATCATGTTTACAGGCTTGTTTTTTAATGTTTTGTCAAGAGGATTCAGAACTTGAGGGTTGGTGCTGATGTGCGTGTAGCAAGAGCTTTTTATGCGACACTCTTTTGAAGAAGTTTTAATGGATTAAGATTTTTTTTATTCATCCATTTCAACTATTGTCACCTAAATTCCTTGACAGTTTTCTATGAATTGCTTCCAAACTCTGTACACTTCTTTGAAATCATGCAAAGTTGTGCACAGGACAATACATTTTTGATCTGAGGCCTAAAAAAAAAATATGTGTGTTTCCGGTTTACTTTATCACCGCCGACCCTAAAAAAAATAATTTTTATTTTTTTTATTTAGATGATAATTTTATTAGTCAGAGTTGTTAAGCATCTAATTTGGATTGCAAAGGTTATCAAAAAGTTGCCTTAGTATAAAAATTGCATAATATATGCGAACAATATATATAAAAAAAATATCTAAAATAAACAACTTTTCCTACCTACCTACCCTAAGTTTTTGACAGGGTGAAACCAGAAACACACATATTTTGTTTTTAGGCCTGACTACTTTTTGACAGAGTTATGATCCATTTTCAACTTAGATGTGCTATATGTTTTCATTTCCTACACAGTATGATAAAGTCAATAATTGTCACCTGAACTCCTGACAGCTTTTTACTGATTTTCTCCAAACTTAGCACAGATCTTTGGCATCATGTCAGATGTGCACCTAGCAACATAATTTTTATATGACACTTGCTAAGTGGGGGAAACATCTGTTTTTATTTTAAAAAACCCACTCTAGTTTGTGTTTGATATGCAAAAAGACAACTGTTTAAGTTGAGAGTGGAGTTTGATCACCAACGGAGAGGTTTCATAAAGGAAGGGTTGGTGCTAATGATCTATGTATTCTAAATGTTTGATGTTTGCATGTGTTCCCAATGTTTTATATTTGACATGTGCAGAAAGACAAGCTGCGAGAGGAGTTTGATCACAGATTCGAAAAGTTTCTGAAGGGTGGTGTTGGTGCTGATGATTTGTGTGGTTTAGCATCACAGCTATGTCACTTCTACACTGATCAACATGACGGCAATAGATTGGTAAGTTTGTTTCTATTTATTTTCAATGATTTTACATAGGTTTTATTTTTGGCTTGTACATCATTCTGACAAAACAGTTTCCAAGTGTTTTGTCCATGACATCTGAGGACCTGATATTTAAAACTAATGATTTCTGGTATCTTATTTTTAATTAAATATATAGCATGATGAAACTCAATATTTCAAAATAGTGTGCCAGTTTATATCATTATTTACAACTGTCATGCATGTTAACTAAAAACATTCTTTATAAACAAGAAGATATTTCTGAAATCAAATACCCTTACGAAAAAGGAATACAATGATTTTGTTATCATTCTGGGTATAGCAATTTAAGTATTATTTGCTTACCCAGAGATCAAATTGAGTATAGACCTTTGAAATGGTTATCTCTCGGTCTATTTAAATATTATTTAATATCCTTCCACCCTTCTGGGTATAGCAATTTCAAGTATTATTTGCTAACCCAAAGATCAAATTGAGCATAGACCTTTGCAATGGTTGTCTCTCGGTCTGTTTAAATATTATTTAATATCCTTCCGGGTTTTCTTACCCAGAGATCAAATTTCTGGGTAAGCAAATAATACTTGAAATTGCTATACCCAGAAGGATAGCAATTGACTGAGACAAAATCATTGTATTCCATTTTTGTAAGGATATTTGATTTCAGAACTATCTTATATCAAATTGAGAGATGATTTGCTTACCTAGAAATCAGATTGAGCATATGCCTCTGATTATTGTCCCGTCCAAAAGTCAGGTCAGGCATGAAATAGCGAGATGTACATGATATTAAAAAACACGGCATGGCCTAGTGTCCGCCTTGCATGCGGGAAGTCGTCGCCTGTGTCATAACAAAGATTCCATAAAAGTGGTACTGGTAGCTCCCTTGCTTCACGTTCAGCATATAGAGAGGAGTTCTAGGACTGGTTGTCAGTATAATGTCACTGGGTGGGGTATCGTGCCATGTGTTTATGTTGTGGTATTCCAGTGTGCCAGCTTTATGAAGTTGGGAATTGAGCTCACTGCTACAAGTAGACACCGTCATGATATGACGGAAAAATTATTAAAAGGGATGTTAAAACCTGTACATAACAATACAATTTTTTATCACATAACGTCCCTTGTTAGCAGTGTCGAACACCCATTTAATACTCTATTGTATGACACACGTGTCATACCTGGAATGATTTTGATTGGTTGAGTTAAACCTGTAACTACGCAAGTTTATTAACTGAAACTACTTTATTTATTACAAATTCACCCAGATCTGAGTCATAAACTTATTATTTGTGACAGCTTATAAAAATAATGCACGTTATACAAAACATATTGTTGGTTTGTTAAAAAGTTGTCGTAAACTGCTATTTTGTAAAGAGGTAAAACCCAAACTCTTTTATACGCAACGTTATGTGTGAGACGCGACGTTACGACGTCACATATTTTATGACATTTTGGCGCAAAAGTGTGTCTGACGTCGTGGCGGTTCTATGTCCATCTGAATTATTTTTTACTAATTTGATTGCAATGGTATGTGATAAAAAGGATCTTAAACTCGTTCCCATTCCATATAAGATTTAGGAAACTCGTTATGAAGGCTCGTTAAAATTAAAACAGTTCACAACTCGTTTCATAAATTTTATATGAAATGGGAACTCGTTTAAGATCCTCTATATCTTACCTTTGTTTTGATATTAATGTTGTACATATTTCGTTTCCAGGTATGGTTGAGTCAGCAGCTGGTCAAGCAGAAAGAAGAATATGTGAAATGTGTACTGGCTGACTCTGTTAAAGGTCAACAACAGATCAAATGTTTGCTGTTATTATGTCTAAGGTGAGACATTTATATTTTGTATGTTTGTCTTTTATAGACATTTAATTCTAAAACGTACATCATATGAAATTTTATATTTAACAAATTTATGATCGGCAATAAGCGTCTGCGAAATAATGATCCTTAATGATTTTCATATGATTTTCATATGAAAGGGGTCATATGAGAATCAACAAAAGGAGCAACATATGATCTTACATATCCTTTCATATAATTTTCATATGAATATCCTTTCATATAAGTTTCATACGTGGCAAGTTTGCCTATCTATATAAAGTTAATTCCAAAACATTAATGTATAACCTTAATTACAGTATTTACTAAACCATTTAATATGGCAATGAACCTATTAAAATATTGTCTCCTTTAAGTGTGGCCTATATTGTAGGTCATGTTACTGTATGTGGAGTGAATCCAGCTGGTTTCATGTTGGCTGGCATACATTGATTATGACCATTGTTCCCAAATGTGCACGTTCTTTCGATAAAAACAGCCATCTGTATTATGTATTGTTTGTAATGCAGGTATTTGAAATCCATAGCCAGCAGCTCCCAGCCTATAGCCATTCCCATGAGGATGTTGGAGGTGTTCACATCTCAGTCCACATACAGACAGACAGACATGCTCACGTCTGTCTGGAAATGTCTCGTGGACAGTGGTGAGTATTACTCAGTCGTGTGTTTACATTGTTATCTAACCTGTACCTCTCGATTTTATACCTCGTTATATTGCGTAAAAACTGTAAAGCATTCAGTTTGTCGGTTTTATTGAAACGTTCTGTAACAGAAATCAACTGACAGACTGTTACAAAAAAGCTATGTTAAAAACACCCAATTTTGGTAAAATGTTTTAAGGTCATTCAGTTGTCTACTGTTGTGGTAAAACAAAATTGTTTGCTATACACATGTCAGAATTGATAACAAAAACATTAAAAAGTATTGCAATAACTTGAATAAATCTGAAAATAATTGTTTGAACAGTGTTTTGTTTTTCTAAAATATTTTTCGACATTTTATATAATGAGCATGGATTGTGCATGTGTAATATTAAGGTATAGAGGCCTGACCCATTTTGGATGACCGCATATCTCTATTTTCCAGGTTATTTTGAGTGTATGAGGTTGTTGTTGAATACAAAGGTTCCATCCAGCCTTGAGAGAAGTGAAGTACCTCCCACCCCCGTGGCCTCCAGTATATACGATCTGATCATGACGCCCATTGGTTACGCTACAGCTGTAAAAGATAGTCTCTTCAGGTAACAGTTTGGTCATTATCGATGTTGGATATTGTGGCAATTCTTGTTTTAGTTTAAACATTTATTTTTACATCGATTGTAATGATAGCTCTCTGAACTTATTTTAATCACTCTCAATGTCTTCCTGGGTAGAACCAGTATTAAGCAAATGCAGATAAAGTGTCTCACTCAGGGTTACAACACATATGGTCATGGCGGGGATCAAACTCACGACCGTTAGATCCTGGGTCCGATGCTGTACCATTATACCACAGTGCTCCAAACGGTTGGGGTTTGATCCCCGCCATGACCATATGTGTTGTGTCCCTGAGCAAGATATGTTTTTCTTATATCTTATTTTAAGTATCAGATTTAAGCTTTAGCATGAGTTGCATGATTGTAACTCTTATACTACAATACAGATGTTGTAATACTGCTTCTACTCTGAGTACACTTGAGAAGACTTGATTCTGGGGCTGTCCAGAGGACCAAGCATGATTGTAACCCTTATACTAGAATACAGATGTTGTAATACTGCTTCTACTCTGAGTACACTTGAGAAGACTTGATTCTGGGGCTGTCCAGAGGACCAAGCATGATTGTAACCCTTATACTAGAATACAGATGTTGTAATACTGCTTCTACTCTGAGTACACATGAGAAGACAGTTGGTTCCGGGGCTGTCCAAAGGACTAAGCATGATTGTGAGGGGACTAATAATAGGGTGTTGATGCAACTCTGTTTCTCAAGTGGTTATGAATTTTCTGAATCCATGCCTCATACTTTTATCTCAATGTAAATGAGGCTTGAATCCAAAAAGTTCATATCCGTCTTGGTGCAAAATGACCTATATTGTGTTGTTGTGCCGTAAAACTAGATTCAAAAAAACAAGTCTACATCTTATATTTTGCTTGATGGTTTGGCAATTCCCAAGGACTCTTACTTTTATTATTCATTAGATATCGTACTTGAGTGACTTGAAACTGGTCAATATGTTACCTGCCTGTAAATAACAGATTAGATATCTTACTTGAGTGACATGAAACTGGTCAATATGTTACCTGTCTGTAAATAACAGATTAGATATCTTACTTGAGTGACATGAAACTGGTCAATATGTTACCTGCCTGTAAATAACAGATTAGATATCTGACCTGGTCAATATGTTACCTGCCTGTAAATAACAGATTAGATATCTTACTTGAGTGACATGAAACTGGTCAATATGTTACCTGCCTGTAAATAACAAGATTAGATATCTTACTTGAGTGACATGAAACTGGTCAATATGTTACCTGCCTGTAAATAACAAGATTAGATATCTTACTTGAGTGACATGAAACTGGTCAATATGTTACCTGCCTGTAAATAACAAGATTAGATATCTTACTTGAGTGACATGAAACTGGTCAATATGTTACCTGCCTGTAAATAACAGACTGTTTACTTTTATCATTTACAAAAGTTTTTTAATAAGTACAACACAACATTTTGAGAAATGAAAGATTCATAGTCATTTAATGCATGATTGTTTTATTTCAGTAACCATGTGCTGACCTTGGTGTGCAAGTCTCTGTTGTGCCCAGTATACACAGAACAGATCTCCCAGTTTCTCTTGCCTGCCATGGCATACGGGAAATATCCGTTCCCTTTTGTGGACCTCATTCAAGCCCTGATCACACAGTGTAGGGAGAATGAGATGGGAGAGGGGAAGAATAAGGGTTCAGGGAGGAAAGTCGATAAAAAGAAATTAAAGATAGAATTGACGCCATGGTTGCTTGGATCCTTTCTAACACTTGGAGATAAACATTTAGGTAAGCATGGCAGTGTATAATGGCATATAGCCCGTTTCACCCTGACATATGCCAGATAATCACAGATAATGTTAAGTAGTCTCTGGGTAGCTGAATAGTTTGACCATGAAAAATTACCTGGTAGATACATTAAATACTCAATTATGTAGTTCATTTGCCCCTCACCACTGTGGGTGGTTTGATCTCTCATGGGCCTAGGAATCGTTATGTGAGGAAGCTATCCAGCTGGCATGCTGAACGTCGGTGATTCTACCTATTTCATCCTAATTGCATTGACATCGGATCTAGTTTCTAAGAAAAACATAAGGATGGTTCCTGTTTTGAATATCACGGTTGTGGTATCTCTTCATCTCGGAATATAAACTTTGAAACTGGTTAACTTGTGATGTTGATACTCCTCCTACTAGAATCTGATTATTTTTTGAAGACATTTGTCTTTGGGTCCTGCGATTGAAATTCCGAACATTGCACAGAAGTGACCAAAGTACCAGTTAAATGATCTTTAAGTAATGGAACAAGATATTGTTATTTTGTAAGAGTAGTGTATGGTACACTTTATCATTTTGAAAGAGTTTCTTCTTGAAACAAGTTTGTTGTTTTAACCTGTAAAAGACTTTATAGTCTAACTGATTGTTTTAAAAGAGATAAAACTATATATTAGTTTTATTAAAAAGATCACTTGTTGCCAAATACTCGTCAAGTGGTCTGAATATAGTGTAGAATGAAACACCGTCGGTATCCTATTGTAAAGTTTGATAGAAAAACTTGACACTGCTCCTAATAATAGGATACACTTATTGTACATTTTTTGGAGAGAAAACAGTTCAAAGAAATGCTTTATTAAGGGAATAAACTGACACTGTTGGAATATTATAATATTTCTCCATTTATGATAACATATAATACATACCTTTCTATTCAATTTTAAAAACTGATTGTATTTTGAAAATACTTGACTTCAGATTCCATGAATATGGGAGAGTTCAGCCTGTATATACAGGTGTTACAAAGATTGCTACCGCTGTTGCCTGGATGTCGTCACCATGAAGATGATAATTCAGAGTCGGACTCCGAAGAAGATATGGATATATCAGACAGTGTACGTGTAAATTAATATCAGGTCCTACTTTGTAGATAAGGATATTGCAGAGTGTGAATGTGTTTTGCTCTGCAATCCTATTTTGTTTTAATCGGCATGAATTTGGCTTTGTATGGTCAAGTTGTGATGAAGGAACACAATCAAATGCATTTGGTTTTGTGTTTGAACATTTCTGGTTATTGAAATCCCCCATTCACAAAATGTTTGCATAAAAAATGTTTTCCTTTTCAAGACAACTTGAAAATTAACCGATCAATATAGAAAATAAAGCTATAAAGTAAATATACCCCACCCCACACACACACACCCTCCCTTGCTGGATATTTTTTAGTAAGTAGTTTGTAAGTAATAACGGTTGTTTTGAGTTCAATCTTTAACATTGCAATAGACCTCCTTTTAAAATTCTGTGAAAATGGTGGTACAATTTGTATAATACCTTCATTATTATCACATACTACTTGTAGACTACAGATGTTGGCAGAATGTCAGAGCTGCGTAAAGATTGTCTGGCTGCCATAGACTCGACAGAGCACGTGCAACGTACAGTGACCCTAGTCAGTGGCAACACTGAAACATCCATGGTGTTTGCTGTTGCGGTCATCTGTCATTGTCTCACGGGCCAACATAAATATTCCATACACAGACGCAGGTAAAAATATCAACTTGTACATCTGTATATGTATGTAAAAGGCTTCATAAACTGACTTAAGCATGGTCTTAATAATTTCGTTATTTATGTATTACTTTGTATATTGCAAGTTTCTTTATTTTAAATTGTGCTTTTTGACCACTGAAAAGTAAACCTTGCAAATTAAATGGCGATGAAAGGCAATAATATTCCTAGAAATAAATGCATCTGGTCTCAAATCATGCTTGGTCATCTCTGTTTATTGTGGACGTGAATCTATTACATGCATAAATCAATTTTCAATGGAGAGCTTTTTCTTTTGTTGTATTGATGTAAGCAAATTTGGATGCATTTAGAAAGTATCCTTTTACAATTCTTCATTAATGGATAATAAACATGTACATTGATTTTGAAAAGCACTGGCGTGTAGATCAAATATGCTGGACAGAACAAATTTATACAGTCATGTCAAGCAGAATGTCGAGTTCATATATTATTTGTAAAGCTACATAAAGCTACAACTAATAGCCTGCATTTTATTTCTGGAAGAAAGTCCTGGTTGTTTTATCTTTACAGAACACTAAATTGTAAATGCCATAATTTGGTTCTTCTGAAGTACCAATTTAGTAGGTACAATATTAGTAACTAAACTTGTTTTATTTCAGGTTGCTATACAGTCTGGCCTTTAACCCCCAGTTTATACGCAGTCTGTGGCACTGTTGTGCCTCTGTTTCCACGGTAACAGCTACTGGGTATGTACACATACACAAAAATCTAAATGTTAAGTGTTTGGTAATAGATGTATCACAGTAATTGCTTAAATATACAAATGTTTGTGCTTCATTGATGTTCTTATGTTGTGTTTTTCAGCATCCATGGCCTAGTGGTTAGAGTCTTTGACGAGATCACTTGCCCTTTACTGCTATAGGTTCGATCCCTCAGGGGCATAGGAATCTTTATGTGAGGAAGCTGTCCAGCTGGCTTGCGCAACATTGGTGGTTCTACCCAGGTGCCCGCACATGCACGAAAATTGCCTGGAGGGGCACCTGGGGGTCTTCCTCAACCAGTATGACCTTAGCTGTTGGTGCGACTATGAAATCCAATTCAGTGTTGTGTTTTTTTTTACCAGAATATGTTATTCGTCCTGTGGGACGACCGATTTACAATTTTGACAATGACAATGCTCTTCATTGGGTGATTGTAAATTGCGTGCTTTGATGACCTTTTATTAACCGGCCCGATAATGCTATTGTGTCGTAATAATGCAGAATGCTGGTAATAAGAGAAGTTTGATTCACAGCTAGAGGTGGGACTTCGAATATATTCAGGGTAATGGTAGGCGGAGTATCACATTTTGATGAGAATTTGAAATCAACTGATTTTATGACGACAATTACTAGTAATTAGCAAGAGCATTCTTAAAATTAGTTGTTCCACATGGAGAAGCGCTAAAATTGTAAAACAGCATGCAGGGGATATTCACATTGTATACAAATACTTGGTGTACTAGATTTTTTTTCGAGATTTTTAGTGAAAATTGGTCATGAATATGAGTTTGCAAAACTGATGATGTTTGGCGAATTTGGGGAATTTGCTAGGATTTTTCATGATTTTTATTTACCTTCCACGTATGGCGAACTGGCAAATGCATAGCCCAAGCCTGCTATACAAATGTGGTCCGTTTATATAAAATATCTGCGTATCCCCTCAATGTTTCCATATCCTCCTATTTAAAGGACCCAACTGGACCAGGAAGGAAGAGGACGCCTTCGTACTGTAACAATTTTATTTTTCAATAAAATAATGTAATATAAAACTTTACTTTGGCTTACGGGGGCCTTACGCTTACGGGGGCCTTACTTGCACAGTCCTATCTGCGATTCAGTGACCTTGGCTGATACATGTGTTGGTTCTGCGATTCAGTGACCTTGGCTGATACATGTGTTGGTAGGCCGCCCCGAGAGTGAGGTGGTACCAGTAATGTCCTAGAACGCGTTTGCAGGAAGGCCCATTGAGCGGTACCCGGTTGCAAGTAGGCCCAGGATGAGCAGTAACTGGAAATCGTTAGAACACAGTTGCAGCGTTTGCAGGAAGGCCCATTGAGCGGTACTCGGTTGCAGGTAGGCCCAGGATGAGCGGTAACTGGAAAGCGTTAGAACAGTTGCAGGTAGGCCAATTGAGCAGTACCCGGATGCAGGTAGTCCCAGCATGAGCGGTACCCGGCAGGTCCTGGCTAGAGGCAGCAGGTAGGCCCCGCAGGAGGCGGTACCCGGTCGGCCCCAGAACCAGACTGCAATGATGTGTGTCACCCAAGATCCCACTGTATTACTATAACCAAAAGCTGCAGGAAAGAACCAATTGGTGACAACCTGGGCTATTTAACAGACGAGGTTGAAACTTTATACCAGACGCTTAGTGGCTGTATTGGTTCCTTCTACAGTTTTTTGGGGGTGCATATATAACCGGAGTTATGTATTGGCCCAGAGTTATGTATTGGCCATAACCGGAGTTATGTATTGGCCTGTAGTGGTGTGGAGAATGAATAGAAGCAAAAAGGTATACAAAAAAGGCACAGTAGCTGGACAATGCAAGATAAGCCCCGGATTGCAGCCCCTGGAGGTGGAGGGGTGGATGGCGGATAGCTCCGATAGACCAAAGTGTTTCCCGAAAATTCCAAGGAAGCCAGAAGCCAAAACGAGGCTGTATATATACATGTAAGCATTTGGATGCAGGAAAGCACTTGCAGGGAGGTTCCTCCGGGGTCCTGTCACGTTGTGCCCTTCAAAACTACGGTTAATAAATTAACCTACACTTTAAAGGACCCAACTGGACCAGGAAGGAAGAGGACGCCTTCGTACTGTAACAATTTTATTTTTCAATAAAATAATGTAATATAAAACTTTACTTTGGCTTACGGGGGCCTTACTTGCACAGTCCTATCTGCGATTCAGTGACCTTGGCTGATACATGTGTTGGTAGGCCGCCCCGAGAGTGAGGTGGTACCAGTAATGTCCTAGAACGCGTTTGCAGGAAGGCCCATTGAGCGGTACCCGGTTGCAAGTAGGCCCAGGATGAGCGGTAACTGGAAATCGTTAGAACACAGTTGCAGCGTTTGCAGGAAGGCCCATTGAGCGGTACTCGGTTGCAGGTAGGCCCAGGATGAGCGGTAACTGGAAAGCGTTAGAACAGTTGCAGGTAGGCCCATTGAGCAGTACCCGGATGCAGGTAGTCCCAGCATGAGCGGTACCCGGCAGGTCCTGGCTAGAGGCAGCAGGTAGGCCCCGCAGGAGGCGGTACCCGGTCGGCCCCAGAACCAGACTGCAATGATGTGTGTCAGCCAAGATCCCACTGTATTACTATAACCAAAAGCTGCAGGAAAGAACCAATTGGTGACAACCTGGGCTATTTAACAGACGAGGTTGAAACTTTATACCAGACGCTTAGTGGCTGTATTGGTTCCTTCTACAGTTTTTTGGGGGTGCATATATAACCGGAGTTATGTATTGGCCAAAACGAGTGAAGTTCATTAAGGTCAAATGGACTGAGCGAAGAGCCCCCAAAAGCAATTATTGACCAACAGGAGCTGCAACCCAAAATAGGTACAAATGCACTAGTAATAACATGCTAAGTACAACGGAACTAAAACAACAATGATATGTAGCTATAACAGGAAATTAACTAGTAATGTAGAAGTAGATCGAATGACATGATCAATAAAGTGCGTATTCGAGAAACAAATAAAAGAAAGAAACTGAAAGGACATAGTTGTTTACTTGAAGCCAGAAAGTGGGCTTGGTCACTGTATGCCTGACAAAGCTTATTCTGAAAGTATAACATGACACAAGTTCAGGATATATCATGTATAGAGTTTCTCTTTGCAGTTCCAAAGGATGACACACAGCATAAATCATCGCGGTGCTGAAATAAACAGCGAATCCAAATAAGAAAAATATGGTTCGTCTAGTATCCCTTGGAGAACTTGAGAGTGGAAATGGGGACCTCTATCCTATAAATAACTCTGTAGTCGTCCTGTGTGGTCTTGGTGACATGCTGTAGAAGCGGATCTTGTTGTTTTTCATTTCATACCTTCAATTACCAGTACACCCGGTTCCTATCAAAGGCCCTGTAAAGATATACTAAGAACACTCGTATTTCTTATTTACACAAAAGCAGAAATACTACGGAAACTCGTATTTCCGCGACTTACTTGAAACCATGACTCGATTACTGGTACGCTCGATTCCTATCGAAGGCCATGGAACTATAGACTAAGAACACTCGTATTTATCTACTCAAAAAATGGAAATACTGCGGAAACTCGTATTTCCATAACTGCCTTCAAAAATGTAACTATGACGGCCATGGAAAGATATACCAAGAACACTCGTATTGATCTACTAAAAAATGGAAATACTGCGGAAACTCGTATTTCCATAACTGCCTTCAAAACTTTAACTATGATGACCCGATTACCGGAATACTTTAAACGTGCACTAACGCCAAAATGACAAGACTAGCGCAGATCCTGCCTTATATGGAGTATTAAACACTCGCTGTACAATGTTCAGCTGTTGTAATGCAATTAAAATGCCCCACATTAACGTTTTGCGAAGAAAACTCTATGAACCTATGCATTCCTGCAATATTAAAAACAGCATATGAAACTTAGGTTAACTGACACATCCTGATTTGCGCCTGGCCTATGGCCTCTGCATCTGTTTTGATATATCGCAAGTAGCAGTCCGATGACCATCTGCCCATGGTTTTAATGAGATGATCCGGCACACCCGCCTTAGCGGCTGTAGTGGCAGAACCAATACGAAAGCTGTGTCCGGAATACAATTTGGAGTTTAATCCAAGCTTGGTAAGCAACGACTTGATACTAGCAATGAAGTATTCTCTGTTAAGTACGGTTCCCCTTGATGTAATAAACAGAGGATCGGAAAGTGCTGCCTTGGATTGCAAACGCAAGTTCACGTAAGTGTTCATGTAACGAACTGGACATTCCGCTGTACGAGTGGCATTGATAATAATTGGAACTCCTTTTCGGAAAATGTCGACTTTAGAGCTTTTCAAATGTAATACATATTTGGAACCGTCATCATCAAGCTCTACATCGTTAATACACAAATTAAGCGAGGCATCAAACTTGCGGTCTGATACTGTGAATTCACCGCAACGAAGAAAGCCAAAGAAAGCCATGCTGGAGGCCGTAGCTAACATGAGACTGTTGTACTCCCCAAGGAAACCATCATTTAGGATGTTGACTATATCGTGTAAAACCTTGAATGTAATGGGCAGCCTCTGATGAGAAAGGTTACACTGTGACTTTTTTAGACCTCGTAACACAACTTGTAAACGTGACAAGTTTGCCGGAGTAGAAAGGGGCGACGGAACATTATATTTTAGATAGTAATGACGTATGCCCAATAAATATTGTTTAACTGTATCATGTCGTAAGCCTCGATTGACACAATGAGCGACGAAATAAACAAGCGTGTCTTCCGTAATCGGTGGTGGAAAAGAAATTTGGTCATGCCTGAGGGAATGCTGCTCCATAAATTGAGTGAAACATTTGTAGGCAGATTGGTATAGACATTTAGTACCTTCTGCCAAGGCCGCTGACCAAAGTGCCTCCACTGTGCTATCTAGGTGAGATACAGGCTGTCTAGGTGGGGCACCAGAGTTGGATGTCTGTCTGCCTGGGGCGCCAGTGTCCGGAATCGTGCCATCTGAAAACGAGACAGACTGTCACTGATTGCATTGATTTTCCCTGGAATATGCTTTGCATGGACTATGAAATTGCCCTCGGCTGCACATAAAGTAAGTCGACGCATAAGCGTCATAATTAGTGGGGATTTACTGAGCCCTTTAGAAATGATAGCTACAGTCGCTGCATTGTCGCAATGGAATACGATACGTTTTCGCGTCCACAGTTTATGCCAGGCTACAATGCTGGTAACAATGGGGACTAATTCCATGAAAGCGATGGACATGTCTGGGTCGCCCAGCTTTGGTAAGTCTGTTGGCCATGGTTCTGCGAACCACCTGCCTTGGAAGTACCCCCCGTAACCATGGGACCCACTTGCATCTGTATAAAGTTCGAAATCTGCAGAGTCTATAACTTTGTCATCATAGAAAAACGACTTTCCATTCCACGATCCCAGAAATTTCAGCCACATATCCATGTCCTTAATACATGCCTGATTCAGGTGTACGTGATGGTGAAGTTCTTTGACAGATGCCGCTAGTTTCAACAAGTAAGAAACAAAACTACGCCCGGGTAGTACAACGCGTGAGGCAAAATTTAAATGACCAAGTAAACTCAACAATTCACGTTTTGTAACTGAGGTCTTTCTCGAAATAGTTGACATGACTTGTTTAATGCGATCAACTTTGTCGGAAGGAAGAGAGGCTTCCATGTTGACAGAATCTAGCGTAATCCCAAGAAATATCATTGTAGTATCTGGCCCCAATGTCTTTACGGGATGTAATGGAA
This sequence comes from Cyrtodaria siliqua, assembly GCA_037043455.1. Classification (NCBI taxonomy): domain Eukaryota; kingdom Metazoa; phylum Mollusca; class Bivalvia; order Adapedonta; family Hiatellidae; genus Cyrtodaria; species Cyrtodaria siliqua. The sequence goes on from JAWPHD010006799.1 coordinate 49,333, forward strand.
TGTTCAGGGTTCCGAATACATGAGTGAGAAGAGCCATTGCTCTGTGACCATCGGAAGACGGCGATACAATGGACAGGAAGTCATCAAGCAGAAACAGTAATTTTGGTATTTGAAAGTTTGTAGTAGCTATCCAGTGTATGGCTTCTGACAGTAAAGTGAAAATCTTTGGTGAACTTCTAGATCCAAAACACAATCTAGTGAAGAAATAAAAACTTCCATTCCAGGATACCTCATGGTATCTCCACAAATCTGGGCGAATCGGTATAAGCTTAAATGCATCAACTATGTCCGTTTACAAAGCATGGCGCCCTGACCATTACTTTTAATTGCAGAGACTGCATCATCCACCCGAACATAAGAAACGGAAAATTCCGTTTTGTCAATTAAACTATTTACACTGGCATGTTCCTCATTGTTATGTGGCGCACTCAAATCGACTATCAACCTTTGTTTTTTGGAATATTTACTTTCGGCAAGGCCCAGTGGGTTAATTCTGTACAAGTCAAAAGGGGGCGTTTGAAATGGTCCAATAACATAGCCTTTTGTTACCTCTTGTTCCAACAACTCTGTTACCGTGTGGGCTTGTCGCCTAGCTGATAGTAAATTGGGAGATTGAAAAACTTTTGTTGGTAAATGTTTGATACCAGTATCAAAGCCTTCCCGTAAGCCATTGATGAGTTTATTCACGAACAGTGTATCAGGGTGATGTAAAAGTTCCTTTTCTAACCTATCAATATTTATGGGTGTTGTCGCTTTGAGTAAAGGTCATGGTTTACTGGACCCTGGCAGTTTAGGAGTAGATTTCCCACCTTTAATGCAAGTATACGCTGGATGCTGCCCTTTGCAGATCATGCAGATGTGCACAACATTGTTCGTATGGATCCGAGTGCATCCTTCTGCATTGAAATTATTACAGATTTCTTTCCCATTGTGTAATACTTTGGGCCTTCCAAATCTGTCGTGGTGAGCCCGTTGCACGGTGGCAGAAGCGCTTTGATACCTCACGTTGGAGGCTCGGTCTGGCTGCATGGCTAAGCTTCGCCCCCTGCCGAAAGACGAGTGATCGGGGTACGTCCTAGCTTGACTGGGGCAGAAACCTGTGGTGTGGCTGGAGCTATTACAGGAGTCACATGTGACGGACTTTAAACCCGCAAATACCCGTAAAAACAATTTCGTGTCGCAAGCGGACCAGTCTACCGGTATGCCTTGCAGTTCATATTGCTCAGCTTTTTGAGAAAACGCCTGGTGGTACTGGTAGAAGTAAGTACCACCATAATCGTAGTACATCTCGTCTATTTTTTCACAATAGGAGTCCAACTCCTTCCTTCGATAAGGTTCCACTTCACATAGGACGTTTCTGTATTTGGTGAAGGCCGACCTAAATTCGTGGATGGAGAGATGTCTGTGGAGTCTGGCATCTCCTGCTTTTATGACAATCTGCTGGCCATCTTGGTCGATGATTTTAGTCTCGCTGGTGGTGTCAGTACCAGGAATAAGTAGCAAGGCCAAATTGACGTGTTTATGTTTGTGAATTGCCGATCGCACATTAGGTGGTATGATGTTGACCGGCGGCAAGTCATCGATCTGGCGGCGGAGACGAGGCGTATCTGGGAATAGGATGGGGTCCTGTATCTCATTTGGAGGCGAGGTGATAATTTTTCTGGAAATTACTGCCAGAGAAGACTGGATATCGCGCATTTCCCTGCGCATTCTATCTATAACCAGGCCGGACCCGTTGTTTACCTCCGTGTTCTGGATATTGACACCGACGTCATCAGAATCGGAATCACGTGACCCGCCCGCACCAGCGTTACTATTTATAGAAATTGACAAATCAGCCTCACTGTTTTGACTTTGCTCAGATTCGATCATCCGTGGTAACTGGACATACACTTCTAATAAAGTTTTATGCGGTGTTGACGGAGGTAAAACCATACCTTTTCTTTTTAGTTCCGTCAGAAGTTTTGTGACTGTCCAATTTTCTGGCCGGCTATCGTCCAAATTCGCCGATTTGGGAGGCGGCGATCGGCTTCTAAAACGAGGAGGTGAAGGACTTTTAGCTTTCCGTCCCCGTTTTGCCTTTGCAGGAGCTGGATCTGATAGTGCTGATCGCGTACGGCTTCTCCCGCGTCGTCCTGACATTATGAAAGTGGTGATTGAGATTTGAAATTATCGTAGAAGTGATAATTTTCGAAAATAATAGCTCCGATAGACCAAAGTGTTTCCCGAAAATTCCAAGGAAGCCAGAAGCCAAAACGAGGCTGTATATATACATGTAAGCATTTGGATGCAGGAAAGCACTTGCAGGGAGGTTCCTCCGGGGTCCTGTCACGTTGTGCCCTTCAAAACTACGGTTAATAAATTAACCTACACTTAATACCTTTACGACACTTAATTCATAAATTGTCAATTTCGTTTTTCTTTTAGAACAGAGACGCCACTAATCATGATGTTGTGTCGTGGCCTGACGATGTGTGACAGAGACATCAACAGAATAGTTCCTGTGTTGTCCACATTCTGTTCCATGTTTAGTCACTCTCTACACACGCTGCATGATGCAGACTTCTATGGGGATGATTCAGGTGGGGAATTTTGTTTGTATTATTGGTGAGATTTGCTGTGCAAACGTGTGAACATGATATGACAAGCGTTTGTTAGTAAAGCTTGTCATTAAATAGGCACATAATTATGTTATTTACACAACACATGGGATAAATCTGGCATCACCACTTTTTCGCAAAATATATGGCACTATAATTATTATTCCCTCGCTTCCACAAAGTGAAGTGGGGTTTATATAGGAATCACGCTGTCCGTAAGGTCCCATCGAGGCACGTAACACATTTTTGCCGCATCCTTTAACACTATTTAATTACCTTCATTCCTCAAACAGTTTTAAATGGGTTGTTCCCAAACGTCATAAACGCGTAACAACTGATGAACTTATGTACCACTACATCACCTATTGTTTATTGCCTTATTACATAATTATGGCCCTTTGTTTGACTTAGAATTTCATCACCTTCAGTGACAGTTCTAGTTTTTAACCTGGAGTTTTTTCTTTCTACATGTTTACAATGGTTAATGGTATTTCATGAATTATACACTGTGCATCTTAGTTAATTGTGTTAGTTTACCAAGTGTGCATAAATATAATTTGTTCTACAGGTAATCCATCCAGTATGCCGTTCAATCTTCATGAGCTGGTTCCCATGGTGATAGTGTTACGAGATGTATGTCTTGGCATAATAGAGTTGGCACATCCAGACGCGAGACCGACCCTCAACGATGACTACAGGCTGGCCTTGAGTAAAACTGGTGTGAAGGCGCGCACCAACAATGTCAAAGATATATACAGACAGACTGTGCTGTGGGGATATCTGTTTAAGGTAGGTTTAAGTGCAGATTCACACTTTTCTTTTTGTCAAACTTAAATTATCTTTCAAACTAAGATTGTCTGCAAAGACTAGATTTTCCTTGAATGACCTCAATACACTTACCTGACTTAGATCGTCTTAAATCAAGATTATATTATATGCCTTAGATTGACAGATTGACTTTTCTGATTCATATTGCATAAGTTTAGATCGTAAGAGTTCGATTATTTGACTAAAGATTATCTGACTTAGATTATCTGATTGAAATTGTCGACTTAGAATAGAAGCAAGCTTATGATTTCCAGCCCCAGCAAATTCAGCCGTCATCGTTACTACTTCAGAAATATTTCACTTTTCCTTCCAGGTGACAGCAAACCTGGTACGGCAGATTTACACACGAGACAGTCGACGATCATTCTGTCACACTAGAGAAATCTGGCTGTCTGACCGGGTCAAGATACAGGCGGATGGGGTATGTATAACAGTTATCATCCAATAATCATGACTAGAACATGTCAACTGAGGTCAGGAAATAAAAAATAAAACACATTGTTCGGATAGGACTTCTTAGAGTCTCATGAAAAGGACATGAAATGTTCTACAATGCATAAGTGAATGCAATACCGAAACTTAATTATAAATATTGTGTTGTTTTTATAAATAGTGTACTATTGTTCATAATAATTTGTATATGCTTGATTGTAAGATATGGCTTCCCCTGCTGTTCCTATACAACCTAACATAAAAATGATTGTTCCATTTTTGCAGCCATCCCAGATTTACCGAGCCCAGGACGCTGTGTTCACACAAAGGCCATTTAGGACCATGCAATCTCTTACCAAAATAAGTGGTCAGTGAGTTGTCTATATCTAGTTAAAAAAAATAAAAAAATAATATGGGTATAACTTTTAAAATTTGAATTTACTGATTCTGATGATCTCAATAAAGAGCACTGTTTAGTTGATCAGACACTATTTATACCATTTATTTATGAAGAATTTCAAGCACGACAAATCAGTAATCTTCCACAAAGGCTAGCCTTATTATTGTAAAACCAAGCATTAAGTTGTTTAGGTTAAACTTGTTTATTTCTGTAATTTACTAAATTTATTATTTCATGTTCTACATTTGTGTCAACAGACTTGTAGTATACATAATTATTGTTTGAGAATTTATATATTTTGTTTATACCATTTGTTTATAAATTTTGGAAGTGTTGCTTCGTTTTATAGAAAAGGGCTGGCATGGCGCAGTCGGTAGCGCGGCGGATTTGTAACCGGAGGCCCCAGGTTCAATCCTCCTTGGTGCGACTGAGTTTCGTCGGTATGTTCTTGGGCAAGACACCTTCCCTTAGCCTCGTCCGTCGGATGGGGACGTAAAGCGGGCGGTCCCATGTATCGGTCTATCCTCCGAGCATGTTAAAGAACCATAGGAATCTATTCGATAATAAGAGTAGGGCACGGTTCCCGGCTTCCTATGTATCCTTCCCCTCTCTCTGGGGCGGCTCTAAATAACCTATACTGTGTTGATGAGCCGTTCAACAACATTCAACTCGTTTTATAGAAAGAATTATCAATATATGATGATAAAAAGTGATTTTAATATCCAGTGTGCTTAACATTGTTATTTTACCTCTGGAAAAGACATGACAATGTTTTATGTTTTGTGTTACAGATGACGATGGTGGACCCCCGCTGTCCAACAAAGATGTGAAGAATCTGGTGATATTAACAGAGCTACCGTTTGTTGTCTCCTTTCATGAGAGAGTTAAGGTAACTATTATTTATATAGTTTAGATATCTGTTGTAAATCCTTTGCAGCGCTCACGCTCGCTGCCATACGACATGGGCGCCATTTACGATTATTTTATTCAAATTGCGATTAATTCTACGAAATGGCGACCGCAAATGGCGATTATTTTATTTAAAAATACAAAAATAATACTGCCTATGTTAGCCATTGTAAAACTGACTACCAGTAGATCAGGCCATAATTAACCAGGTGACGGTAATAAACACCCTCTAAAGTCGTTAGCCAATTAGTGCTGTTAGTTTGCTAATTGCATATCACATCTATTTGCACACAGCTGGTGGATGAGAAAGATTGAAAGATCTAATTATAAATGCAACCAATCGGAAATGTTCTTATTTATTGTTCAGTACTATTAACCAATCAATGAATCCTTTGCATGTTCTACTTTCAGTTTGAGAAGATCATGTCATGTGACTGATCATGTGACAATTGTATCTTTGTTTTTCTTTAGTTATCTTTCAAAAATTAAAAGTCAAACTTAAGTGATTGAATTCTTGTTGAAATATTTTGTAAGTAAAAATACTTTTTTAATTACATAAAAGAAGGTCACGTGACCAAAACACACTTTCAAAATGGCGGCCGACAGATTTTAAATATGTAAACAAACAAGTTTTTTTGTTGCTGGTAAGTGTATTATAGGTAGTAAAACATTGTGCGTGAATTGATTCATGTGTTGAAAGAAATTATCTCAAACTACACTCAATTTGCAGCAGGAATTTCTCCCTAAATATCAGGTTTTACAATTTAAGTGTAAGAAACATTTGTCCAATTCGCGGTCATTTAAGTCAATTGTTTTAGCCAATTACCTTTTCAACTAAGTCACTGTTACATATATATATATTCCCTACTTTTTAATAAAATAATTATTGAAATGAAAGAAGTAAATCATTTTGTGGTCTATTTGTTATGTTATGTAGCAACTAGGCTGCCTAGAGTAGAGGTGGGGTGGGGACATGAGCGTAAGGAGGTCCCTCTTACGACTGACCGAATTTTCTTAAGCATTAAAGTTGGTTATTATTTTCTTAACTAAAACATGTGTGGCTATTAAGTTAAAATGGCCAGTGTGAGCACTGCGTTGAAAGCAGCTTTTGAATGGTCATATATCATAGAACAAATGTGTTAAATGATATGAAAGATGTATCGTGCTCTAATTAACAATATTTAACATTTACCACATCAGCAGGTGGGGAACACCATGAAGCATGTTAACACAGCTATTGTTTGTGGCGCATGCTTCAGCCAAATGTTTTTCAGCCTTTAAAAGAACACTTGATAATACTTATAAAAATTATTGTATCATTGGAAATGGAATTTTTAGTGGTAAATAAGAACACCGTCAATTTGAAAACTAGTTGTGAAATAATACTTTTTTTGATAGTTCTTTTTCCATGTAATCTCCTTACTGCAGAAATTCAGGAAATCCCAAATAACTTCCAACAATTATCTTTAATAGTGTGCAGTAACATGTCCAGGGTGTCTTGATTCAGATGTATTCAACCTGTTAACATGATTAAAATTATAAACTATTTTCTTCAGTCTTTTTAATGAAGCAGCATTTTGCAAGAAGTTCTATCAAAAACAACGTTTGCATGCAAAACAGATATTTCTCAGCCGATTTTGAAAAGTAATTTTTTATTTTACCAATAACAAGAAATATCACTGTAAGTGATAAATGCCCCCGAAGTGTCCTTTGACCTCTAAGTATGACCTTGACCTTGGAGCCATGGACCTGGATTTTGTGCACCACACATCGTTTGGTTGTGTTGAGCACTTGTGCCAAGTTATTTGAAAATCCGTCCGGGCATGCAAAAGTTACTGACCGGACAAAATTTGACCTTTGACCTCTAAGTGTGACCTTGACCTTGGGGCCAGAGACCTGGATTTTGTGCGCGACACATCGTCTTGTGGTGAGCACTTGTGCCAAGTTATTTAAAAATCCGTCCATGAATGCCAGAGTTATTGACCGGACACAATTTGACTTTTGATCTCCAAGTGTGACCTTGAAGACCTGGGTTTTGCGCGCGACACATCGTCTTGTTATGGTGCCAAGTTATTTAAAAATCCCTGCAGGGGTTGGGACATTACGGTCCGGACACGAAATTGCATACGTGTTTTTGACCTATGAACTGCAAGTGTGACCTTGACCTTTGAGGTACGGACCTGGGTTTTGTGGACGACACATCGTCTTGTTATGGTGATCACTTGTGCCAAGTAATTTAAAAATCCCTGCAGGGGTTGTGACATTACAGTCCGGACACGCAAATGCATACCTGTTTTTGACCTATGAACTGTAACTGTGACCTTGACCTTTGAGGTACGGACCTGGGTTTTGTGCGCGACACATCATCTTGTTATGTTGATCATTTGTGCAAAGTTATTTAAAAATCCCTGCAGGGGTTGTGATGTTACGATCCGGACATGAAATTGGGTACCTGTTTTTGAACTATGAATTTCAAGTGTGACCTTGACCTTTGAGGTACGGACCTGGGTTTTGCGCGCAACACATCGTCATGTTATGGTGATCACTTGTGCCAAGTTATTTAAAAATCCCTGCAGGGGTTGTAACGGTCCGGATACGAAATTGCGTACCTGTTTTTGACCTATGAACTTCAAGTGTGACCTTGACCTTTGAGGTACGGACCTGGGTTTTGCGCGCAACACATCGTCTTGTTATGGTGATCACTTGTGCCAAGTTAATCAAAAATCCATGCAGGGGTTTTGAAGATACATTCCGGACACGAACTTTGGAATGATGGACGGAATCTGGACAGACAGACAGATGGACGGTGCGATAACTATATGCCCCCGAAACCTTTCCGGGGGCATAAAAATTCCTGTTTCATTGATATTCCGAAAATTCAAAAAAATTCTTCGGTGGAAATGAGCACCTCCAGCTATAGTAACATTTACTATAATACTAACTGACCCACCAACATGACTTCTGAAAAGTGGCATTTAGTATATGGCTCTTGATGGCTTCCTGGGTAGAACCATTACTAGGCAGTGTTGATGAATTATTTTGCTCAAAGATAAATAATATGGCCATGGCGAGGGTCAAACCCACGATCCTCTCGATCTAGAGGCCGACGCTGTACAGTTGGACCACGCACTACACTATGTTTTAATGGGTATGCTTTTCTATTACAGATCTTGCAGAAGTTGATAACCAAAGACAAGGATGAACATCAGGGAGGCCTGCAGAACTTCTTGTCGGGACCAAATGTCAATGTTATGATCAGGCGTAACTTTATATATGAGGATGCCTTTGATAAACTGTCCAAGGAAAATGGTAGGTTAAGGCTACTTTTGTGAACATATATTAATAGGAACTGCTGATGCCCTTATTGTTAAGTTTTGAATTTCAGTAATTTACAAACAAAATCGAGTTGCACGATACACAAAGCCTGAAACTGGATCAATCCCAAAATAAATCGAACAAAATTGTTGAGCAGTAATACTCGGCGAGTAATGTTGGTTCAAGTGCACCCATACAAAATTCCATTACAAGAAAATGAAAAATAAAAAACAATATATAATCTGGGGGTGTTTCATTTAGTAGATTACCCTTTACTTTATAAACAAAATATCACTGTTTAGTTGCATATTTCTTGTCTGACTTTACATGTTGTATTCTACTGGCTACGACATCGGCGTTAGCGTTATCGTTAATTAACCTTTTTCGGTAAGCTCATATCTAACTAACCGCCTGCCAGAAGTCCATTAAACTTCACACAAATAGATAACATGCCACATGCAAGTCACATAACTCTGCAAAATATTTTGACAAAGTTATGTCCCTTTTTGTACAATTTCTTCATTCTTTTTACGGTAAGTCATATCTCAAAAATGCTTTATACAGAAACTTTAGACATGATTGTATTCTCTATAGGACCTCGTACAAACAAGCGCCATAACTTGTTATGAATTTTACAGAATTAAGCCTGTTGCCCAATAAATAGAAAGATCTTGAAAAGTCAAGCGTGCTGTCATCTGACCACTCTTGTTGTAATAATTTTATATTGCACTTGATGCGATCTATAAACTTCTTTGTAATATTCATTTTTGATCTATTCAGCTTTTTATTTATAAGTATCATTGCTTTCAAAAATGTGTTTAGATGATTCACTTACCAGTGGCCATTAGAAAACAGGCAGGCATGATTAACTGAATCTGTCATAAGTGAAGAATGGAAACATAATGTTACGGGAGAACATATTTATGGGAAAAAATCCCTGAATTTAGTTTTTCATGAAAAATGTATTTTGCAGAACCCAATTTAAAACTTAAGATGCGCGTACAGCTGGTGAATGCAGCTGGTTTGGATGAGGCGGGGATTGACGGGGGCGGGATATTCCGCGAGTTTCTCAGTGTGCTCCTCAAGACTGGGTTTGACCCTAACCGTGGGTTCTTCAGTCAGACCACAGACAGGTTACTGTATCCCAATCCTCAGTCATCAGCCCTGACGGAGGACTACACCAGGCATTTTTTCTTCCTTGGCAGAATGCTGGGAAAGGTATTGTTAAGTTAACAACAATTTTGATATATGTTTTAAAAAGTACTTTGGTTTTTTGATTTATAGATTTTAAGGTAGTTTTCCCAGTGTCTACAACAAAAATGATAATTAAACTGTTTTTGTGGCTGCTCAACTGCATTAGGCCCAGTCTTATAAATGCTTATTCAATAGCTACTGAAAAAGTGTAGATATTTGATTGTATTCAACTTCTTTATCTTGGTGTTTCTCTAAATAAAATCCTACTCTGCAATATACTTTTGTGTGTGTGCATTTTTTTGGTTAAAAATACAAAAAGTACATAGCAGAAATTCAGATGATCAACAAAATATGAAGTATTTAACATCAGCATTTTATTTTACTTTTAGCTCTACTGGCTGAAGGCCAGCAGAGCTTATGGGATGCCGAGTTGTCCGTCGTCGGCGTTAACTTTTGGCTCGTTAAGACGATAGGGCCTTCATTTTTAATCCGATCTTTACCAAACTTTAATAGGTTGTTAATATCAATGAAAGCTCGGACGAGTTCGAAAACAAGCCAGATCGGACAAGTAACAGGGGAGTTATGGCCCTTGATTTAGTTAAAAATGCTATATTGTTATATTTTGCCTCGTTAAGACGATAGGGCCTTCGTTTTTCATCCTATCTTTACCAAACTTTACCACATTGTTAATATCAATGAAAGCTCGGACAAGTTCGAAAACCAGCCATATCGTTAAGACGATAGGGCCTTCGTTTTTCATCCTATCTTTACCAAACTTTACCACATTGTTAATATCAATGAAAGCTCGGACAAGTTCGAAAACCAGCCATATCGGACTAGTAACAGCGGAGTTATGGCCCTTGATTGTTAAAAATGCTATATTTTGCCTCGTTAAGACGATAGAGGCTTCATTGTTCATCCGATCTTTACCAATCTTTATCAGATTGTTAATGTTGTTGAAAGCTCGAACAGTTTTGAAAACCAGCTATATCGGACCAGTAACAGCGGAGTTATGGCCCTTGATTTAGTTAAAAATGCTATATTTTGCCTCGTTAAGACGATAGGGGCTTCATTGTTCATCCGATCTTTACCAGACTTTATCAGATTGTTAATAACAATGAAAGCTCCGACAATTTCGAAAACCAGCCATATCGGTCTAGTAACAACGGAGTTATGGCCCTTGATTTAGTTAAAAATGCTATATTTTGCCTCGCTAAGACGATAGGGGCTTCATTGTTCATCCGATCTTTACCAAATTTTATCAGATTGTTAATGTCGTTGAAAGCGCGAACAAGTTCGAAAACCAGCGGAGTTATGGCCCTTGATTTAGTTAAACTATATTTTCTCTCGTTAAGACGATAGGGTCTTCATTGTTCATCCGATCTTTACCAAACTTGATCAAGTTGTTAATATCAATGAAAGCTCGGACAAGTTCGAAAACCATTCATATCGGACTAGTAACAGCGGAGTTATGGCCCTTGATTTAGTTCAAAATGCTATATTTTGCCTCGTTAAGATGATAGGGCCTTCATTTTTCATCCGATCTTTGCCAAACTTTAGCAGATTTTATGACTTTCTTTTTTTATATTATTATTATTTTTATTTATTTTTTATAATTATTTCATTTTTTCATTTTTTTTCATATTTTTTTTTTATATATAGATATATATATATATTTTTTTTTTTTTTTTTTTTTTTAGCTCTATGTTGGACCAGTCGGACCAGTAACAGAGGAGTTACGGCTCTTGATTTAGATAAAAATGCTATATTTTGCCTCGTTAATACGGTGGGGCCTTCATTTTTCATCTGATCTACCAAACTTTACCAGATTCTTTAGTTATGGCCCTTGATTTAGTTAAAAAGCTGTTTTTTGCCCGAAACTTTCAAAAAAAAACGTAAATGGCAGTCAATCGCTTCATTGATGTTATAAGAGCCGTGTTAGCCAGTAGAGCGTCCACAGGCCCTCTTGGGCCTCTTGTTTAATTAATAATACCTCAAAGTTATGCGAAAATAGAAGATTTTACAGTTTGCGTTTAAGAGCTGTTAAATCGTGCAATTTCATAATTCCACCTCATTACAGGCAATCTATGAAAACATGTTGGTGGAGTTACCGTTCGCGTCATTCTTCCTGTCCAAGATACTGAGTCGTCATAGTGGTGACCTTGACATTCATCACCTGGCCTCCCTCGACCCCGAGGTGTACAAGAATCTACTGTTCCTCAAACACTACGATGGAGATATCGGCGACCTCGGCCTCGACTTTACAGCAGTTAATAGTCACTTTGGTGAAAATAAGGTATGACACCTCAGCATTGGGTGGCATTAAAACTCATAAATTACGCATATGTTTATATTAGAACATTGTTTCAAGTCAGTTGCTTACTCCAGTATTGAGATGTCTACTGGTGAAGAAATCATACTGTTGTCTACACACCCCGACTTGTGTGCTTAACATTGAAAGTTGTTTGATATCTTGCCTTTGAAATAACAGAGATATAATTAAACCATCATGTATTTGACAAACAATGGATTTATAATTAGTAGTAATGTTAGTATAGTATCAGTTTAATTATAGTACATTTTAATTTTGATATAACATCAATTTAAAAATATGTATTTCAATGTTTATACTATCCTGAAGTATTAGCACTGTTTTTTTAGATTGAAGAGTTGAAGCCAGGTGGCAGGAACATTCCAGTCGATGCCAATAATAGGATAGAGTACATACATCTCATGGCCGATTACAAACTCAATAAACAGGTACATTTTAATTGTTATGAGAATATGTTTAGTTGTTTCCTGAATAAAGAACATTTAAAAAACAGATCTGAAATTTTGTAATGCTTAACTATTATGTGTTCATGACCTTTATCAAGTCACTTACTTGCATAACTTTGTGATTAGAAAGGGATGCTATCTGGTGGGTGGAGGGGGAAGAGTAGAGAGAGAAGGGTGATCCTAGCATCCCCTGTATCCTCTCCCTCTTCAAATGCAGCTCTGAATAACGAGTAAATGAGTCTTAAAACATCATTTCAATTTGTGTTTCAATTTGCATAATCTGAATACCTTTGAAAATTTCATTTATTGACAAGGAAATAAAAAAAAGCATCTATATCCAGAAATATTATGTAACTTCATTGTGTAAATCCTTGCTCCCTCCTTACATCAAGCATCAAGGGCAGTGGTTGATTTTGATCCAACAAATACTCCATCATTTGTGAAATCAAATGGCCTAGTATCGTCACCCAGGGTAAAAATGAGTATGGACTAATCCATCAGACAAAGTAAAGAGGTTGGGCATGTCAGGGCTCCAGAAATTGGATAGCCCGATGGCCGGGGCTAGTCATAATTGAAGTCGGGCTTGTAACGAATTCCATGCAGGACGCCCAAAAAAATTAATCCCACTTTTGATAATGGAAGCATGCTTTATATGAAACTGTGAAAAGCAAAGTATATAAATACTTCATAACATTTAGAAATTCCTGACTTGTGGGGGAAAGAACTCCCGCGAAGTGAAATGGATTATGATACACTGAAATATATGTGATATATTTGTGAGAAGAAATATTGATTTCTTTGTAAATAAATTTTAAAAACACAGTTATATTCATAATTATGCAGTTAACAGTTTATATTTCTTTTCCAATATATTTTGCCGATTAAAATGCCTTCCTGGAGGAACTGGACTTGAAAACTTTATGAAAACATTTATCACTGTATACAATTTGTGGGTGGGGTAATGCTGAAAAAACAAACAAAAAAAATGTCCTAGATTGTTCCATCTTACCATTGCTACGCTTTCACCCAATGACTACTGACTACTGCCAACACAACTTAAACATACATCAATTGGTTATGAGTAGATAAGAATTACTGAATTTTTAATTTTCTCATTATTTAATGAATTATAATGAGTATCTGAATCCGTTAAATCAGTATCAGCTTTAACATAATGAGATGTCGTCAGCTGGGTATAAGCAATAGATAGAGTCAGGTCTCAGAGAGCTGGTTTATTTAAATAAATTTTAAATTTTAAAACGAGATACGTAAAAGTATTGTCAAATAGGATAATGATAACTGACAAAGGCAAAAACAAACAGACACATTATTTTTAAGGCAAGTGAAAAAACAGGGCTTGTGACAAAAAAACAGATTTTCCGGACGCTCTAGCCCTGGGCTAGTCCCCTAAAAAATATTTCTTGGAGCCATGCCCTGCATGTTAATTGAAGGTTATACTCGGATACACTCAAAGAGATTGTTAGTAATTTGCTGAATAAATAATGCATTTAATTTCCAGATTCGAACTCACTGTATCGCCTTCCGTAATGGTATGTCAGACCTGATCAATCTGGAGTGGTTGAGAATGTTTGACCAACAAGAGCTGCAGGTCCTCATCTCTGGTGCGTCCGTACCCATAGATATAGAGGACCTCAAGCAGTACACCAACTACTCGGGTGGGTACACCGCTGACCACCCCGTCATCAAACTGTTCTGGAAATGCGTAGAGGAGTTTACAGACAAACAGAAACGTCAGCTGCTCAAGTTTATAACCAGCTGTTCCAGGCCTCCATTACTAGGGTTCAAGGTGGGTATTACTTCAATATCTTCATAGACGTGGCATAGATGATTAACATTTTTTCTGGACAGTTTTCAGAACAAGTGAATTATCTCTGTAGAGTTTACCTGTACCAGTCAGCTAAAGTTAATATATTACATTTCTATGGGTTGAAGATCCAGATTTCTCAGTGAAAAGAAAGATCATAATCGCTAAATATTTATAATTAATTCCAAACTCAAAAAATTACTAACAGTGAGGTTAAGTCATGATGTCAGTAAAGTGTTGCCGACATCAACGTCGTCCACCGATAAAGTTCAATAAAGTGAAACATTTCAGTTAATACATTAACTTATTAAAAATTTAATACAAATATTATTTAACTGATGGGTTCAAATTACCGTTCAATTATAGGGTAATCTTTGTCTCGTTGTTGGGGCTGTTTTGGTTTTTTGACTGGCATCTGCTTGTTTGCGAAAAGAAAAACAAGCCTACAATCTCATGAAGGATTTCCCTGTTATTGATACCAGCAGTTAAATAATAATCTATATATTTACAAAGCTTGTCTACAAATTGTTTCAGGATCTGTATCCAGCCTTGTGTGTGCACTACGGTGGTAACGAGGCCGACCGTCTTCCAACAGCAAGCACCTGTATGAACCTGCTCAAGCTTCCAGAATGTCATGATCATGCTACTCTCAAACACAAACTTCTCTACTCTATCGAGGCTGGAGCTGGATTTGAACTTAGCTAATAGGGGCCATTGGGAGTGTAGATGCATTTAAGAATAATGAAAGTGTGGCAGACACCAAGTACAAGGCTAGTTGTACCAGAACCACAGATAAGGATTGAGCCTTGGTGGTAGTTGATCCACAGGCCCCTGTGAATTGATCCACAAACTCAGTACTGGATTCGCAAACAACTTTAAAATCAGTATACCAGTATCTAAGCTACACTGAGGATTTAAAGAGAAGGATGGGGATTACTTCTGATAATGTGATGTAGCTTTTTCTGAGTTCCGATTGATTTTCGGATAGCGTTTTGTCGATAATCTTTTTTGATAACAAGATGCCAAGATTTTAATTTAAATTTGAAGAGGCAAAAGTATGTTGTTTCAAGTTATGATTCTTTTGTTGTTTGTTTATTCTTGATAATAATATTGCGCCAAACAACTTTTTTCTTCAAAAATATGTTAAGTTGTTAAGGAAAATGATGATAATGAAAAAGATTAAGGTGTTAAGTCCAGATGTAATAAGTATAGAAGCTTGCCCAAGACCAGATGTAAATACCATCTCATTTCTTATATATATATCATTGCTTGTGGCAGGCCCATATTTGTATAGGAATGGTTTTGTTTACTAAGTCTTAACTATCACATACATGATAGCAACATATACAGTAAATGTTATAAGAAAATAGTTTAAAAAGTTTGTGTTCATTTATTTATAGTATTGCCAAAGAGTACCTTTTGTTCATGTATATTTCATTCTTTAACAGGGATGCCCATGGTCTAATACATATGGCTTGCCTTGTTAGCAAAAGGTTTCCTGTTGAGGCAGGGTTGTAACAGTAAGTTACTTTCACCCACTGCTCTGTCAAATGTGGATGTGAGCAAGAGTAGGGCCTCTGCCTATTCTGACAGAGGACAAGAATTCCCTGAATTTGCCCTGTGTGGTTCCTGGGGGCCCCGTTTGGTCACGGAGCAAAGAATAGGGCCACTGCAGATCCCTTTGGAGGGGTAGGCAGAGGGGTAGACTCCCCACAAATTCATGTTCATTTTATCATTTTTTGTTCATGTTCATTAAAGGTCTTCATCATGATCCCTGCATTGTTTCAGGTGCCATCTCGCTCACATCAAAAGAGCAGTGGCAGAAAAACAATAAACGTGGCTCCAGCGTAAATGGAGTTTCTATGATAGCATTTGCAGCAACTCTGCAGTTCCGGGTGAGAAGGTTCTAGGCCCATTTTCCATATTTTATCTCGATGTACATGGAGGATGAGCCTGGCATGTTCATGCCTGTTAGGTGCCATATAACCTTTCATGTGTTGGTGCACCTTAAAACCCAATTCAGTTCATGTTTATTTTGTATTTTTTGTATTTATTTGTCGGCTTATTAAAGGTCTCCATCATGGTCCCTGTTTTTCTGTGCCACTTGAGTGGTGTCTGAAAACAGTTATTGTGGCTCCAGCATAATGGAGTTTCTAAAACAGAATGTGCAGCAACTCTGCAGGGGAGAGGTCTGGATAATTTTATTTTGAATTAAATGGAAGGTTGGTCTGGAATGTTCATTCCTGTTATGACTTGTTTTGTTCTCCGTAAAATAATTCCAGTGCATGACCTATTGGCCAAGCTGCATTTATATACCAATTGAATTTAATGTATGGGTTAGCTTTGTACCTTCTCATTTTTCCAATGATTAAAGGCCATCCTAAAAATATGTTTGGTTTGCTGTAATGCTGTTTGACCAAAAAAATAAATCCATGTTTTACAACATATATACACTGTTCCTCAACCTACTGACAATGAGGTATATATATATATATATATTACCTTTTTTGAGAATCCAAACTCTCTAGACACAATATAAACCGCTTTAACCAGCGAGGCCAAACCCCAAAACTGGAGCGTCCAATTAAGTTACCAACTCATAATTCATTTTACGTATATTCAATCATGAGTATTTTAAAAACCCTTGAATAAACCTATACTTTTAAATGGCAAATATACATTATTATCATTTATTATTTAACCTAAGCACCTGGCTAGTTTTGTTAACGATTTTGTAGTGGAATTTTGTCATTATTAATTTTTTTTATTTTTTTTTTATTATATTTATTTTGTACAGAAAGTCTGCTGTTAGATGGACCAATATAGATGGATATTTGTAGTGGAATTATTCAATTCTCTTGTTGATAGACTGGTCTTTTTAGCTCTACTGGCCAGCTGAGCTTATGGGATGGCGAGTTGTCCGTTGTCCGTCGTCTGTCCGTCTTAACTTTTACCTCCTTAAGACGAAAGGGCCTTCATTTTTCATCTGATCTTTACCAAACTTTAACATAACATTAAGCGGAGTTATGGCCCTTAATTTAGTTAAAAATGCTATAATTTGCCTTGTTAAGATGATAGGGCCTTCATTTTTCATCCGATCTTTACCAGATTGTTAATATCAATGAAAGTTTGAAAGCCGGCCAGATCGGAACAGTAACAGCAGAGTTATGGCCCTTGATTTAGTTAAAAATACTAAATTTTGCCTTAAGACGATAGGGCCTTCATTTTTCATCCGATCTTTATTAAACTTTACCAGATTGTTAATATCAATGAAAGCTCGGACAAGTTCAAAAACCAGCCAGATTGGACCATTTACACTGGAGTTACGGCCCTTGATTTTCTGAAATATGTTGTATTTGGGCTCATTAAGACGAAAGAGCCTTCATTTGGCTGGATTTTTGAAAGACTTATGGCCTAAACTTTTTTGAGCCAGTAGAGCGTCCACAAGCCCTCTTGGGCCTCTTGTATTGTTTGGAGTGCTTGTTTCTGCCAAAGTTTTTTTTAACTTTTCAGACACAATAAATAATTTATCAGTGAAGCGAGCATTGTTAGAGGTAAATATACTACCTTTTTTTAGATCCGTTGAGAACAATTTAACATGCAAAAGTTGTATTTGATAATAAACTATTACAGCTAACAGAGAAGTTATCTGTTTCTATTCAATTAAATTCTAATTCAAAATTGTTCATGTAAATGCAGAAAAGGCTTTCTGAAACATGCACCAAAACAATAAAATTATTGATTTGCTTGAAATTTGTGTTGTATGTCTTCATTTCATTTGACATTTAATATTATTTAAGAAGTTTTTCCACAATAAGGTGCATTTACTTCATTCAAGAGGATGGCACGTTGCTGTGTGCGACAAGTGGTAGGGCTATTGTCGGGATGTCTCAGACCTCGTGTTTTCATGCATGTCGGGATGTCTCAGACCTCGTGTTTTCATGCCATGTCGGGATG
Source organism: Cyrtodaria siliqua (assembly GCA_037043455.1). Classification (NCBI taxonomy): domain Eukaryota; kingdom Metazoa; phylum Mollusca; class Bivalvia; order Adapedonta; family Hiatellidae; genus Cyrtodaria; species Cyrtodaria siliqua. The sequence goes on from JAWPHD010006799.1 coordinate 67,571, forward strand.
TCTCGGACCTCGTGTTTTCATGCACATGCTACAAATCTTGATATTATGTTGTCACTATTGTGTTTGCCCAGAGTTCTGAGTAAATTTATTAATTACTTTATTATACTTTTATTATAACTTCATTCTGTGATACATGTAAATGAACATTGTGTGCAAGTTATGTATGGTTATGATACAAGCACATGTTTCGTAGGTTTTAAGTATTGTTAATGATATAAACTGCAGAAGTATCAGTCCCAACACAATGGGTTCGTTCAGTGTTCTCCCATCGGCAACCACGTTGGTTACCAATGGCCACCGATGGTAACATTTGGTACCAACGAGGCCACCGATACTACCTCAGGTGTAGAATCGCGGGAAGATTGGGTACCAACGTTCTACCTATCGGCGAACCAACGGCAAACGACGGTGGCCGATGGTTACCGAGAGTGCTTTTAGTAACCGATGGGAGAACCCTGAACGCACCGCAGTGTATAGTTGTAAACTTTAATAATTTGTTATGTAATGTTTGATAATAAATTGACATAATTATTCTTGTTTTGTTTTTATCTCTACCAGATTTGATCTCAACCACTATATTTTGAGTTACGGGTAGAAACATTCAAGCGTTGTTGGGCAATGCTATCGGATAAAAGCCGTCAGATAAAAGCTATACCTACTGTGTATAATATATGGATACACGTATATTATTATACATCCCCTGCATTGTTCTGTAATGTTTCGGTAAAGTGTCATGAAATCTGATCAGTAGGTAAGTAGTAGCCATCAGAAGATGTTACATATAAACAAAGATGGCCACTGGCCGACAGTTGTCTCAATGCCAGATCAGCATGAATTTAGGACCTACGTACTGCATCACAACTTGCAGAAATAGAGGATCTTTTCTATTGTAATCTATGTCGACCATCATGGATTTTGCTTTCAGCTTAATTTCAATTAGGACCAATTGGATGTAAGGAAAGTTTTGATAAAGAAAATAATTATATAGTTCTTGAGGATCAACTGCCGCAAAAGTTGATAGCTAAGCAATGGACAGTGCACCACAACATTTACATGCAAATGCGTCGGAATGTAATGTATCTCTCACATGAAAAAAGAAAGTCTGTTTCTGAACATAAGAATTGTTTAAATAATAAATACAGTAAAGGGGATCCGTTGGAAGCAACAAACAAAAGAGAAATGCAGCAGACTCGGGTTGTCATGGAGCCTATTCATTAAGAGGTAATATAAGGTGCTACACCTCTCACGCCTCATAGCAAAGCGATAAAGCCACAAAGATTGGGCTTGATAATCCCAAAAGATCCGATAGTAATAACACTACAGATTTGTAGTTTGGGTGACTATTTACAGTCGCCACACAATACGAAACAAACGCTAGTTTGAATGTCAGTAAATACTGAAAAGGGGATCCATTGGAAGCAACAAACACAAAGAATGGAGAAAAGTAGCAGACCGATTTATTGAGTCTGTTTATGCGAGGTAATATAAGGTATGCGAGGTAATATAAGGTGCAACACCTCACGCGTCCCCTAGCGGCAGCAAGCGGTATTCTACTTTAAAGCCACGAAGACGTAAGGGTATTTTATATGTATCATGTAAGTCCTTTATATACACCCGCTGACCTTTGAAAGTGTTATCACTTGCGGTTTCAAAGATATAGTTGAAAGAAAAGACTTGTGCAACATTTTTTTCCAAGTTATTTTTCTGTAATTTTAAAGCTAAATATCAGTAGCATGGACACGTATATGTATAGTATATGTCCTAATATGCCCACTGATCAAATTTGTATCCCTTAGTCAAAACGATATTGTTGAATGGAAAAAAAAAAAATTGCAATCTTTCTTTTAACTTAATAAAAGTGGAATGACTGTGAATCTCTCATTTTAATGTTTGTTTCAGTGTAAAAAATTACCTTATTTGGGCCATCGTTTTCTGTTATGCATTTTGGCAAAAGCGACTCGACAAAAGTGACCCATTATGTGCAGTCTTTGTTTCGACTTGATAAAAGTGGAATAATTGTGAATCAATACTTTAAATTGTTGTTTCCATGTCCCGAACTTTCTAATTTAAGCCTCCATTTTCTGTTATACATGTTCTGTTTAGGGATGAAGTGGTTATATACACCAAAAGAAATATTTTTTCAAATTTTTATTATTTAATACAATATAACAAAATGTCACGTTTCATTCAATAAAAATAAACAATTCAAACGGATTTCATCAAAACATAATCTTGAGTGGTTGACTGTTACTAATAACCTTCCCATTTAACTGAAGCTATTTGTGCAAGTTCTGTGTCCGGAACCACAAGGTATATATATATGATGAAATCTGTAGTCAGAATACAGAACTTACCGTGAATAAGGACATTTGCATTGCCTATACATGTAACCTGTATACAAAACTAAAATGGTCGATTTATTTTTGTGGTGGAGGCAGACCACCCACTTTTCCTGGGTAGAACCAATACTGTACACCTCCCGCCATCCGTAAGAATCGACACTCCCTCACAAGTCGAGCTCCCAGTGGGATTCGAACCCCCAGCGGGGAGAGGCAACAGTTTACAATGCAACGTCATTAACTATTCAGCCACGGATATATTTCAAAGAAGAAGGAACCTAAATTCTAATCACATAGATCAGCGTTATCCAAGATATAACTTCTACCTCGCCCAAATTGTTAATTTGTATACACAACATATGACTGATGTGACCTTTGCTCCTAGAGCTGAATTTAGTAGGTTTTACAGTGCACCAAAAAAAGCTCCTCAAGGATTTCACAACCTTCTGCATATTTACTAAACCATGATTACAATATGTTCAACTTTACACAAGCAGTTCTTCATCAGGTGCATTTTATACATACTTGTGAGTCATATATTCATATTAAAGGTTAAATTCACACAAAAACTTAAACTAAGAGTCATGGTTATAGATCAGCCATTTTATTCTTCAACAACAAATGAATGTAAACAGTTTCAATGCATGTGATAACATGCCTACACACTGCACTACACATACTAAACACTTCATCAAATCATAAACGAGTAAACAGTATTATAGTTATAGCAGTTTGATCAAATAAATAATGGCACAAAACTCAAACATACAGGTACGTCTTACCACTATGTGAAGATGTCACTACAAGCACTTACTTTATTCAATCAATTCAATCAATCAATTTTTATTAAGGCATAAGCATTTTACAATGTCCATCATCATCAGCACTGAGGCGATAATACATACAAGACATACTAAATACAAATACACACATATCTGGAGAAAAGCATGAATAATATTTAGGTATGAGTAAACAGTTTTAAGAATAAACACTAGATATTATTGAAAGTTAGTATAGCATAAATGTTGTTCACACTTCACTGGTATAGCTCGAAACACAAATAAATATTATGTAAAGTACATGATCCATCTATGACCTATATAGATAACTCTATGGTGTGATTGCACGAGCTTCACGAATACCAATACCATATTACATATTTGCATTGTAAACATAAGGCATTCTGAAAACAGTGTTGGGTTGTTGGTCACTACATTATTAGAACAGTTATACAATACAATAAAACTAATAATAAAACACTCACAAAAACTGCACCAGCACATGCTTTTTAAATGTATATATTTATTCTGTTGCAATTAAGCTCTCACGTTTGGTATTCGCAAGACAAATATATTTGGCTAGCCTATTCAATAATTTTAAATTATCGGTAGATAACGATTTAAACTTTTGTAAACTAGGCCAACTACAGTAGTATTTAGCTAAACATTCTATTCTTATTTCTCTATAACACGGACAAGCTAAAGTAAAGTGATATTCATCTTCAACAACATTTATATTGCAAAAAATACACTCTTGATCCCTCTCTATATTTTTAAATTACCCTCTTCAATAGCCAATTTATGAGCTGAACATCTTAATCTAGATAGTGCTATTCTGTGCTTATTATTTTGGACACAATTAATATATTTTTCACATCCAAAGTTTGTTTTACTATATTTATAAGTAGATAGTTTAGGGGAAGAAGTTAAGGTGGCAAACCATTCCTGCAAATGTTGATCATAGAGCCTTTCTATGATACGAGTTAGTTGTAGCTTTGTAATAGTTTCGTTATTCCATAAAAAATTGAATCCAAGGTCATTAAGAAGACGTTCGACATGAGCCGCCCATGATTCATTATCATTATTTTGTATTTGATTTTGTTATACCTTATACATTAGTGAATTTGGCGATTTCATAATTTTAAACCAAAATTTCCAGATTTGTTCTTTGCGTAATATTGCCAAAGGTACTTTACCTAACTCCCCATAAACAGTTGCATTTGGCGATTTGATGTCTAACGTTAAAAATCTGTTTCAGGAATTTCAAATAAATTCGTTCAATGTCGGGGGAGGTATGAAACCCCCATACTTCAGCACCATAATTCAAAATAGGTAGAATCATTGTATCAAACAGTTTTATTTTTTCGCTTATGTTTAGCTGAATTATGTCAAATAAAGAGTTAAGTGAAAACAGTGCCCTCATGGCTTGCTCGGAAAGGGCTTTTTGTGTTTGGAAGAAATTTCCATTAAACATAAGCGTTACTCCTAGGTAGGTAAATTTTGAAACGTTATGTAGTTTCATATTGTTATAATATATATCTACGTTTTGTGTCGTCGTACCTTGTTTACATACCATTACTACAGTTTTATCGATATTAACACTTATTTTCCACTTTCGCAATAATCATGTAGTTTGTTTAATAGGATTTGTAGTCCATTTGCTGAATATGAAAATAAAACAGTGTCGTCAGCGAATAACAGTAGATCAATTTGTAATTCATTCAAAGTTAAAAGTATTTATTACATACGTTACTATAAATAGTAACAGATTTTAATAGAAAAACAATCATTATCAATCCTTTTTCAAAATCCATAATGGCACACTGTGCCATTATGGATTATGGAAAATTGGCACAGTAGTAACAGAGTCTCCGCACGCGAAGACGTTAACGTCATATCGCGAAGCGATGACGTCATCAAAAAACACAAAGACTCGAGTGGAGCGTTAAAATGGCTGCGGAGCGGACATTAAAAATGCTTGCAGATAGTTTACTTCATATAGACGGAATGATAAGTAAACAAAGGCAAGGAGAGGACACATACGACTTCGTAAACAGAATGAAAAATACAAATACAAAATACGTTGACGTCATCAAGAAACACAAAGACGTCATCAAATGATCCTGTTCTTTTTCTTTCTTTTTTCTTTTTCTCCATTTTATAGTAACGTATGTAATAAAAAGGTCAATATACGGGCGTGGTGTGCCTTTTGTCGATAATGGCACACCTAGTGCCGCAATGGCCCTCGGGCTAAAGCCCTCGCGCCATTACGGCACTAGGTGTGCCATTATCGACAAAAGGCACACCACGCCCGTATATTAACCTCTAAGTATATGACTAGCCATGTCGTTGATAAATATAATAAATAATAAAGAGACAATACTTCGCTTTGTTTAACGCCCATATAACTTTCAAAGTGATCTGTAAAGTATCCGTCGACTCTACACATGTTTTGACTAACTATACATAGCTTGTAACATTTTAACAAATTTTATTGATACACCCATGTTGAGTAATTTAAATCATATTCCATTTCTATAAATTAAATCAAATGCTTTTCTAAAATCAATAAAAACGCAATAAAGTTTTCGTCTTTCATTTTTAATTATTCTGTTAATAATAGTATGCAAGACAAAAACACAATTGATTGTATTTTTGTGTTTGACTGTCTGACAATAAATGGTTTTCTTCTGTCCATTTACGTAAACGGATATCTAACACATAAGAAAATATTTTCGAAAATATACTAGTGAGCATTATTCCTCTATAATTATTTATATCGTTTTTATCCCCCCATTTTGGTATTGGCAATGACCTTTTTTCTCATAGTTATAAAATCATTTATATAATTATTAGTTTATTTACTCTGAGCAGCCTCGTTGGTTAAGGCCTTGAACATTAGAGCTGCAGACCTCGGCGCTACACAGGTTAGAGAACATTAGAGCTGCAGACCTTGGCGCTACACAGGTTAGAGAACATTAGAGCTGCAGACCTTGGCGCTACACAGGTTAGAGAACATTAGAGCTGCAGACCTCGGCGCTACACAGGCCAGAGAACATTAGAGTTGCAGACCTCGGCGCTACACAGGTTAGAGTCCTGGCAGTGGCAAATCTGATAGGATTCGTAATCGCATCTCCCTCAGAGGTATCAGTCCCAGTATGCCCTTGCATTTTAGTTCATATACTTCAACACGCGAGTATCGAGAGAATTTTCTTCTCTTATTTATGTCTTTACTCTATTTACACACATTTTAAATGTCATTAATGTAACTTAACAATAGTTTACAAAATCTCAATACAATATAATAATTACAAGTTACATGTTCTGGAAGCTTGTATCACCTGATGTGGATATTGTCCAATGTGCAGGATATCACGACAGGCTTTAGGCTCGAGTGTTCCTGTTGTTCTTGCATATCCACAAGAGGTGATGCAAGCTACCAGATTTATTTTTAAAATACATGTCAACACAAAACACAAAATTAAATGCGTCATTTAAAGTACAGTAGGCCTTTTAGGCTCTTCTAAATGAACTTAGTTTGAGGGTAGTGTGACATCCCCCTTAATACAAAACAAAATTCAACATATCACAATAAATTAAAATATTTGTTCAGACATGATACAAATTGAAAATTTAGCACAACACCTTTAGACCATCTTTTAATAGGTTTTAGTTCAGTCCTTCAAGTTAAGTTTATTTTTTACTACTTGTTTCTGGTTTAATCACCTTTTCAGATATTAACAGATGGACACTCTTTTATGAAACACAACTTACTGGAAACCTTTATATCCTGGTACTTCCCATAATGTAACTGACTTTAATCTCCACGAGCATTTTTCTTTCTTCCTGCATTTACTTCAGTTGGTGATGCACTCCCACGTTTTACAACTAGAACTATAGCTGAAGGTGATGAATACCCCCACTTAAATTCTAAGTCAAACAAAGGGCCACAATTCTGTAATAAATTAGGCAATCAACAACAGGTGATGTGGAGGGACATAAGGTCATCAGTTCTTATTTCAGTTGAGTATATGAAGTTTGGGAACAACCCATTCGAAACTGTTTGAGAAATGCTAGTAATAAAACTGTGTTATGGGATGCAATGGACCAAACGTAACATGATGCGACAAAATGTGTTGCGGAACGTAACGGACCACTAGATTCCTATATAGCCCCACTTCATTTTGTGAAAGCGGTGGTATAATAACAAACTTTTATTTTGTATCATTTTTGTTTTGTATCATAGAGAACAAGCATTGATGATTAGTGAGCTCTTTAAGTACTCATTCTTTCAACCTCACAGTGTGTAAATATCCAGAACATGCTGTCGGATTTATGATGGACAGAACTGCGTTTTTACCACAATATATACATAATTTCTGCTGTATACGACTGTCAGTCGTACTACAACCATGAGCATGCAACACTGACTGTCTATCCCTCTATCAGGTCCTCATCACTGTCCACAATATCGTCAGCCTCCACTTCACCATCAATGGATGACCTCGCCTTCCTACAGATGGCCACAACAAACCCAACCAGGATGAACTGCAACGTGAAGTGGTATTCGAGAAATATAATACTACAATTGCTTTTTATTAGTAAGTTTAACGGCAAATGCGAATAAGCCACTTCCCAAAAAGAACAGAACTAATATGACTTTTCTAGAAATTACAGTAATTTGTACAAGTGTCTACAAATTGCAACTTTTACACAGATGACATGAATAATTGTCAGCCCTCCAAATCTTGAGCAACATATCTTTTGGAATAGTCAGGACCTTGGTTCATTTGTCATTGGTATTCAAATCTTTTCATAAAGTTATTGCAATTTCACACATTTTTTTAAACCTAGGTCCTGTCAGGCAATGAAAATGGCCACAATGATCCATTTGTGTCAATGATTCTACAAAAGCAATACCGAGACCGGTGAATAATAACTTACCAAGAGGAAGGCCCAGGTGCCCCAGTAATATGCTGCTCCGAAGAACCACATCTTGTAGAAGAATCGTGTCAGTAAGAGGGACATTCTCGTCATCACACACTCATCTGTAAAGAATAGATAGAATGAAAGTCAACGACAAACAGTATAACAAGAAACGTGGAATTCAAATAAAACCAGGTTTTCCATGCGGAAACCGTTTTTTCTATTTTCCATTTTTAGTAACAGTGACCTTGACCCCAGAGACCCCAACTGCAATCCCAAGCTTCCTTTCCATAAAAGCTACCTACCATGCAAGTTCCATCGCAATACCTCATTCCTAACAAAAGTTATTGAGCGGAAAACGTTTTTCTATTTTAAGTAACAGTGACCTTGACCCCAGTGACCCCATATGCAACCGAAAGCTTCTTGTCCATAGAAGATACCTACCTTGTAAGTTTTATCGCAATACCTCATTCCTAACAAAAGTTATTGAGCGGAAACCCTTTTTCTATTTTTAATAACAGTGACCTTGACCCCAGTGACCCCAAATGTAATCCCAAGCTTCCTTTCCGTATAAGCTACCTACCTACCTTGCAAGTTTCATCGCAATACCTTATTCCTAACAAATGTTATTGAGCGGAAACTAAGAGTTTGACTGCGCCCACCTGCCAAGCAACATGGAAAACCTGGTTAAAAATCTGTCATGTGTATCCGGTTTAGATTTGGGAATTCCAACATGAGATATAATTGTTTTTATTGAAACTGAGACTCTACTGAGATTCCGATTAATTAAAACAGCTAAATAGAAGTTTAGAATTTTTCTATCTCTTAACCAGCTCTGAAATTTAACAAAGGCAAATCCCTACTTCTTGAGGTGTCCGGTGGCATACCCTATCCCCGGAATTATTTTTTATTTCTACAAACGATTTTCTGACTTTTATTGCATTTTCAGTCTATGATGTTTTTTTCAATGATTGATAACATATCGATACTAAAGTTGTTTTATGTAATGTATATAATTTCCCAAAACAACGGATGCAACTGCCTCGGTGTGCCCCAGTGTAGCTACGGGCCTGGTTATACGGCGTGGGAATCTAATAGAGACAAAACAGAGGGAAAACAACACCACATCAAACTGGGATAAATTATTGCAAGCTAATTAATTGTTCATCATAGGATTGTGAGAAGCTCGAATGAAATGGAGGTTAGCACTAAATAACTATAGTATGTTAGTGCTTACCTGCTGATACTGCCGTGCTACATGGTTGGACATCAGTTTTGTTTGCACTCCCTTCCTGTTTGAAATAATAAAACCAACGTATAATATTAACATAATTACGTACATGTACTCAGATCGAAGGAAGGGACAAAATATGATGAAACCAATTTTCTTTTAATATTTAACTACTGTGTTTAATATTTAACTACTGTGAAATCATCAATATTCGCGGGGGATTTAATTTCGTGGATTTCGAGGTTGACCCGAACCGCAAAATCAAATCCCCACGAACAAGTAATGCACAGAAGTTTGAATAATGTGTACGAAAAATGACTCGATTCGGAATCCATAATGTACAGCAGTTTTGGGTTCATCAACTATTGAATCAGGTTGTATGTTGTCAGAAAAAAAGGTTGATGTATTTTTTGATAATAAAAAACAAAAACTTGAGTGTCTGTTTTAAACTTTTCAAAGCCAGTATACCTATGTTTATGGTCGCAGTTGTGTACTAGTAAATCATTCACGAATGGTAGTAACGTTTGTTATAGTTGTCATCAATTACCGAGTACTTAGTGTTATTTGATCGACAACTGGGTGGGTTTAACATGGACAAATTTACAGACGTTCCCCCCCCCCCCCCCCCCCCCACCCCCCCACACACAAAAATCAGAAATGCGCGAACTTAGTCCCCTCGAAATTGTCTTTTTGGAAAGAACCTCGAAATTTAATGCCCACGAAATTAAATGATTCCACAGTATTCAGTTTTATTGTATACTTTCATATTGTCCAGTTTAGTTTGCATTGAGCTAAGTGTGCAATATTCTACGATATTGCACACTGATATTGCACCGGAACTTTTTCTCGTGCTTGCTAAGAGCCGCAAAATAGAAATAGGAACTACTTTCAAATAAAAATTATGGAATCCTTCCTGTAGTGTCAACAAAAAAATACGTGTTTTTTTCAACCTTTTATTGCAGAAATTGATAAAATAATTGAAATGGTCACTCACCCGCTGTTTTTAACGTTATCGAATGGTAAACAAACTTTAGAAAATCGCTTGATGTTTTTAACGTCGTTTTCGCGCAAAATAATCATCCACACAAAATGAAAACAAGAGGTCAATGACCTTGAAGCTCTACTGATTGATTTTGATTTCAGGAAGTAGTCGCTACAGACTTGTTTTTTGAAAAATTATTTTTAGCCGTGGCGGCCATCTTGAATTTCCGGCCGACCTGAAATTTTACTAGGATCAATTAGACATCAAGAGCAACACTCCTGTGAAGTTTCATGAAAATCCGTCAAGTAGTTTCACAGGAATAGTCGCTACAAGTTTTCATTATATAACTCTATGTAAACAAAGATGGCCGCTGACAGCCATGTTTAACGTCGAATCAAAATAATGTTTGACTCTGATAACCATCATGTCATGCTGATCATTTTACAAAAAGTCCCATATCAATATCACTTATAGTTTTCAAGACGTAGTCGCTACAAACTTCTTTTTTAAAAAATCTAATTTTAGCTATGGCGGCCATCTTGAATTTCTGGCCGATCTGAAATTTTGCTAGGATCAATTAAACATTAAGAGCAACATTCCTGTAAAGTTTCATGAAAATCTGCCAAGTAGTTTCAAAGGATTAGTCGCTACAAGTTTTTACTATATAACTCTATGTAAACAAAGATGGCCACTGGCAGCCATGTTTAATGTTGAATCAAAACAATTTTTGACAAGGACCAACATCATGTCATGCTGATCATTTTACAAAAGTCCAATATGAATATCACTTATAGTCTTCAAATAGTAGTCGCTACAAACTTGTATTTTGAAAATCTTTTTTTAGCCATGGCAGCCATCTTGAATTTCCGGGCGACCTAAAATTTTGCTAGGATCAATTAGACATCAAGAGCAACATTCCTGTGAAGTTTCATGAAAATCCGTCAAGTAGTTTCAGAGGAGTAGTCGCTACAAGTTTTCATCATATAACTCTATGTAAACAAAGATGGCCACTGGCAGCCATGTTTAACGTCGATTCAAAATAATGTTTGACTCTGATAACCATCATGTCATGCTGATCATTTTACAAAAAGTCCCATATCAATATCACTTATAGTTTTCAAGACGTAGTCGATACAAACTTCTTTTTTAAAAATCTATTTTTAGCTGTGGCAGCCATCGTGAATTTCTGGCCGATCTGAAATTTTGCTAGGATCAATTAGACATTAAGAGCAACATTCCTGTAAAGTTTCATGAAAATCTGTCAAGTAGTTTCAAAGGAGTAGTCGCTACAAGTTTTTACTATATAACTGTATGTAAACAAAGATGTCCGCTGGCAGCCATGTTTAACGTTGAATCAAAACGATTTTGACAAGGACCAACATCATGTCATGCTGATCATTTTAGAAAAAGTCCTATATCAATATCACTTATAGTTTTCAAGAAGTAGTCGCTACAAACTTGTTTTTTAAAAACCTATTTTTAGATCTGGCGGCCATCTTGGATTTCACATCAACATGAATTTTTGCTTGGATCAACTAGACTTCATGGGCAACATTTCTGTAAAGTTTCATGAAAATCCATTCAGTAGTTTCAAAAAAAAGTTTACGGACAGGCGGACAGACGGACGACGGACGCCGCACCACGGCATAAGCTCTGCTGATCTCTGATCAGTAGAGCTAATGAATGACAAGATAGGAATTCCATCAAAAGCTATAAAAATAACACAAATGCAATCAATAGTAATAGTCATACAATTAACATTGATCGAAAACAATATGAAAGTATACAATAACAAGAGGTCAATGACCTTGAAGCTCTACTGATTGATTTTGATTTCAGGAAGTAGTCCCTACAGACTTGTTTTTTGAAAATCTATTTTTAACCGTGGTGGCCATCTTGAATTTCCGGCCGACCTGAAATTTTGCCAAGATCAATAAGACATTAAGAGCAACATTCCTGTGAAGTTTCATGAAAATCCGTCAGGTAGTTTCAAAGAAGTAGTCGCTACAAGTTTTCATTATATAACTCTATGTAAACAAAGCAGCCATGTTTAAGGTCAAATCAAAACAATTTTCGACAAGGACCAACATCATGTCATACTGATCATTTTAGAAAAAGTCCCATATCAATATCTCTTATTGTTTTGAAGAAGTAGTCGCTACAAACTTATTTATTTTAAATCTATTTTTAGCTGTGGCGGCCATCTTGAATTTCCGGCCGACCTGAATATTTTCTAGGATCAACTAGACATCAAGAGCAACATTCCTGTGAAGTTTCATGAACATCCGTCAAGTAGTTTCAGAGGAGTAGTCGCTACAAGTTTTTACTATATAACTCTATGTAACCAAAGATGGCCACTGGCAGCCATGTTTAACGTTGAATCAAAATAATTTTCCACAAGGATCTACATCATGTCATGCTGATCATTTTAGAAAAAGTCCCATATCAATATCACTTATAGTTTTCAAGAAGTAGTCGCTACAAACTTATTTTTTAAAAATCTATTTTTAGCTGTGACGGCCATCTTGAATTTCTGGCCGACATGAAATTTTTCTAGGATCAATAAGACATCAAGAGCAACATTCCTGTGAAGTTTCATGACAATCCGCCAAGTAGTTTCAGAGAAGTAGTCTCTACAAGTTTTTACTATATAACTCTATGTAAACAAAGATGGCCACTGGCAGCCATGTTTAACGTTGAATCAAAATAATTTTCCACAAGGATCTACATCATGTCATGCTGATCATTTTAGAAAAAGTCCCATATCAATATCACTTATAGTTTTCAAGAAGTAGTCGCTACAAACTTATTTTTTAAAAATCTATTTTTAGCTGTGACGGCCATCTTGAATTTCTGGCCGACATGAAATTTTTCTAGGATCAATAAGACATCAAGAGCAACATTCCTGTGAAGTTTCATGACAATCCGCCAAGTAGTTTCAGAGAAGTAGTCTCTACAAGTTTTTACTATATAACTCTATGTAAACAAAGATGGCCGCTGGCAGCCATGTTTAACGTTGAATCAAAACAATTTTTGACTAGGATCAACATCATGTAATGCTGATCATTTTAGAAAAAGTCCCATATCAATATCACTTATAGTTTTCAAGAAGTAGTCGCTACAAACTTATTTTTTAAAAATCTATTTTTAGCTGTGACGGCCATCTTGAATTTCCGGCCGACCTGAAATTTTTCTAGGATCAATTAGACATCAAGAGCAACATTCCTGTAAAGTTTCATGACAATCCGCCAAGTATTTTCAGAGAAGTAGTCGCTACAAGTTTTTACTATATAACTCTATGTAAACAAAGATGGCCGCTGGCAGCCATGTTTAACGTTGAATCAAAACGATTTTTGACTAGGATCAACATCATGTCATGCTGATCATTTTAGAAAAAGTCCCATATCAATATCACTTATAGTTTTCAAGAAGAAGTCGCTACAAACTTGTATTTTAAAACTCTATTTTTAGCTTTGGCGGCCATCTTGGATTTCACATCAACATGAATTTTTGCTAGGATCAACTAGACTTTATGGGCAACATTTCTGTAAAGTTTCATGAATATCCATCCAGTAGTTTCAGCTGTGAAGTCGCTACAAATAAAAGTTTACGGACAGACAGACGGACGGACGGACAGACGGACGGACGACGGACGCCGCACCACGGCATAAGCTCTGCTGATCTCTGATCAGTAGAGCTAAAAAGGTTATTGAATTTGTATGGCTAAATATTACTTGGAACTCGTATTATTACTGAATCAGTTGCGTTCATACTTTAATATGGTTACAGTCCCCGTGAACTTCAGGATCCCTTACCTGGAAATGCTGACTGCCGAACGACGAGTACTGTGGCGTGAGCTCATACAGGATAATGTTGATGGCCAGGGTGATAAACATCAGTATCATACACATCATCATCATACCCTGGGGTCGTGTACGCCGGGGACGGATCTTGTACATCTGTATATGGTACAGTAGTTAGGAATATTTTTTCACACATTGTAATTGTACTTTGGTGTTTATTTAAAAATAAAATCTGCTTAGGTAAACAACAGTACTTGTATTAACAGACATCCTGTGTTAGCAGACGTGTCTCTATAAAGTGATCTTCTCTAACAACAGACCCTCAAGAATAATATTATCATGTTTTGCCACTTCTTCATGTAGTTCTTCCTGTCACGGTTCATAGATATCTAACAGATAGATTGATGTTACACTGTGTGCCCAGTTATCTCAGTCGACAGATCATCGGACCGGTAGTCCGAAGATCCCGGGTTCGGTCCTTGGTCTGGCTCCACATTTTTCTATCCCTGTGACATTTGGCAGTCCCAGCAGGATCGTGACTGAGTAAACTCCGAGAAACATGCAAATGATTCTCTGTACACATGGAAATTCGAAGATAAATTTCAACTTGCAGGGAGAGTATGTCACGGTGCATAGCTATCTAACAGGTAGCTTGATGTTGCATTGTCCGGCCAGTAAGCTAAGTAGGTAGTGCATCGGAACGGTAGTTTGAAGATTTCTGGTAGTCCGAAGGTCCCAGGTTCGAGCCCCAATTGGCTGCACATTTTTCTATCCCCGTGAAATTCCTAATGAACACTTCATATTCAAATATTTATGCCAAATACCTTCAAAATGAAATGAGATGGAGTTTTACATCCAGTAAACATATCACATTGTAATACAGGGACAAGAATCTCAGAGGGAGATGAGATGAAGGATGAACTTTCCAATCAGACGGAGCAAACGCACATGAGGCTGAGGTCTGAAGTCTGAAGGTCTAATACCGAAACCTTATCCACTGAGCTATCCAGGCCACTCCCAAATTCCTTCAAATTCAGATGATCAAAAAAGTGGCAAAGCTACACATAAAAACCTTTTACAAAATATGAATAAACCTCTAGGAAACAGTAGGTATCTGCAATAAACTCACATACATGTAGATACAGAGCTTCCTTACCTTTAGGCAGAAGAACCAGACTCCAATGTGTCTGACTCCGGACATGGAGCAGAATATCAGGTAGAACACCAAGGCTGAGAACACAATGTAGTCCAGGGGGAACACCTGTAATAGGTACATGTATACTATAGAACACAATGCTGTCCAGGGAGAACACCTGCAGGACATAGGAAAGGTTTTCTATCAATGACTTTGAACTAGAGGAATCACTGGTACCACCTTTATATTTATTTAATGATTATCTATGTCCGTATAAAGAGGCAGATTACAACAAATCACATTCACATGATAAATAATCCTGTGTGATCTTCTTAAATTGCTGTATGAATCTTACACAGTAGCAAAAGAATAGGTCATTACTGTAAATGAAAACACACTGACCTGTTGACAATACACGAGTATTATATCTACAGGGTTGGGTAGCTGGCGTTTCGGTAGAACGTAGCCAGTTTTGGGACCCAAACTGTGCATCGCCTTGTCGATACTGAAATCAAGGGAAAATTTAACATAAACAAGAATCTCAAAATTCATACTAAAACAAGAGGTTCATATGGGCCTAAGTCGATCACCTGATTTGACGTGAACCAAAAACAAGCTGTTTATATAACACAAACTTCACTTTTCTGTGGCGGCAATCTTGAAATTTGAACGAAGACCAAAAACACAAATCCGAAAGAGTTTAGTATCTAGAAATCAATTATACAAATCAAGTTTTAAAAATCCATGGTGGTTCTTGAGAAGAAGATTTATTTTAGATTTGTTTTTAAGTAATTTATGCGAGCATTACTTTCATAGAAGCTCCTCAAGACCAAAACACTTACCGATATTATGTAAGAAATATAAACTTACTTGGTAAGTAGCAACGAGAGAAACACCAGTATTGCCACCAGGATCAGTAAGATTCCGAACAGTATAGCGAATGGGCGGAAGAAGAGCAGACATTTCTGGCAGCATGTGTCTCTGGCATGTAGGTGGCGTTCCTGTCGCTCCATCAACGCCTCCGTTTCCTCCAGGTTAGAAATGCGTGATGCATCACCCCTAGACATGGATTTACCTCTGGCATACTGCACAGAACAGAGGAGAACAGTTTAACAAATCATACTGGTATATGCTAAAACATTAGAATCTCACCACAACACTGGTATATGCTAAAACATTAGAATCTCACAACAAAACCGGTATATGCTAAAACATTAGAATCTCACAACAACGCTGGTATATGCTAAAACATTAGAATCTCACAACAACGCTGGTATATGCTAAAACATTAGAATCTCACAACATAGTTGAAGAAGTGGAAGGGCCAATTATATCATTTTGATAAATTTCTAAACTTGGTACATAGGATTTTTATTGAACGAGTTCTAACGAGTGGAGTGGACAAGTATTTCATTTTGATCAATTTCTAAACTTGGAACATAGGATTTTTATTGAACAAGTTCTAACGAGTGGAATGGCCAATTATATCATTTTAATAAATTAACTTGGAACATAGGATTTTTATTGAACAAGTTCTAACGAATGGAGTGACAAGTATTTCATTTTGATCAATTTCTAAACTTGGAACATAGGATTTTTATTGAACGAGTTCTAACGAATGGAGTGACAAGTATTTCATTTTGATCAATTTCTAAACTTGGAACATAGGATTTTTATCAAGTTATCAAGTTCTAACAAGTGGAGTGGACAAGTATTTCATTTTAATAAATTTCTAAACTTTTTTGATCAATTTCTAAACTTGGAACATAGGATATCTATTCTATTGAACAAGTTCTAATGAGTGGAGTGGACAAGTATTTCATTTTGATCAATTTCTAAACTTGGAACACAGGATATCTATTGAACAAGTTCTAAAGAAATTGTTGATTTTTGAAATAACCGCCAAAAGAAAAGACTGAGATAAACCAACAAACTTCAAATTAGAAATGTGTTTTTGTTTTAAAATGTTTGTATGAGCTGAAAACCGCTAACCCTAACCCTAATCGGACTTTTGTCATTTTTCAACATCTTACTTGTGGTTGCCCTCTGAGTACCCACTTCCGGGGCTCGGATCGGCTCGAAACTCTTAGGGATGATAGAGCGTGGTCACATTAGATGGCGAAACTCAAACCGTAAGTGAATCGGTCCACGCATTCTCGAGCTGTGTCGCTTTTACTGAGTCGGCAAGCATGCCGCAATAAATTAAATGTTCTTGAAAATAAATAAGGAAGATTCATACTAATTACACATGTGACAACACACCTTTTTTCTAATGGTGTTTATATGATCTCTATTCTCAGATCGTCTATCCTGAACAGCCATTTTTTCCTGCTTCACACTTTTGTGACCCTTGATCATGCCAATTGGTAGGGCCGCCATACCATAAGCCTTCAACAAAACAATACAAACTGTCAAACACAGAAACCTTACAGATCAAGCATATTAAAAGTGACAATTGTATAAATAATGAACATTCTTATATATATACATTTCTGGTCCACCAATGTTAAAAGTAGTAAACATGAAATTGTGTTCATTCTAGAAAATGGAGTTCTAGGTCATGTTTTTGTCGCATTACAACATGGCCTAGCTATGGTGTTAAGGAATAACAACACAACACATGTGCAGTTCTTCCTGTTGTCTGCAACTGCACATGTATATCATACATCTGTCACGTAAAGATATGACAACAAAGAGCAATTATATAATATATCAACGCTTGCCTATATCCACAGGATATAAAGGTTTGCAAACCTCACAGCTAGCTTGGTTCAGATTGCAAAGTATTATAACACTTGCATATATATGAAAAAGAAGATCTTATCCTCGTATAATCACTAAACTTGTGTGCAGTAGATGTACTGTTCTTGGAGTAGCTGAGATATTTAAACTAGGATTTTAAAGAAAAAATCTGGACTTCATGTGTTAACACTGTCAAATTAGCATAGATAATAAAAGACGTATGTCTGATATTTGACGATGATTAACCAGGATGGCAAAACCACGTGACTTTTTGATCGGTTTCACGGCAAAAAATGTAAACAAAGTGTACGATTGAGGTTGGGATTTTCTTCACAACTTCCTCAATATTTAATGAATTTTGTTCAAATAATGTGCACATACCCTTAAAATGCAAGCTCTTTCCTTTGCCACAAAAGGCAATTTGGTTCATTTAGTACTTTTTGAGATTAGTCGTCCCAAAAATGTACTTGGTCATATATTTATTTTGTTTCCAAGACTTTGGCAGGGCTAATCTAAGAAAGTAATAGATAAATCAAATTACCATTTGCGGCAAAAGAAAGAGCTCTCTTTGGAGGGGTATGTGCACTTTAGTTCTTTGGAGGGGTATATTCACTTTAGTTAAATAATATACAATATATTTTAAGAAAGTTATGAAGGAACACTTAACTGAATCGAGCGTTTTGTTTACACATTTATGCCATGAATCCAATCAAAATGTCACTTGGTTTCGCCACCCTGTTAACGCATGCATAAATTTCAGAAATATAGAGTTTATTCAACTACTGGTTTTGTTTAAAACAAAATAATGTTTTCACGAATAAGCATTATATTTACAAGCTCATTCTCGAGTAAATTATTTTGTTTCAAACGAAAATAAAATAAAAGTTATATAAAACTTTTATTACATTTGAAAACAATTTTCAGAATGTTTTAAACAATGTTTTGCACATTTTTAGCTGTAGTTTACATAATGGTCATCTTATTGATGTCATGATTTAATGTCAACTTACAGTGTACTATTCCCTAACAAATGGTGGTACTACAAACCTATGAGATACACACACTATGTTTATTACAGACCTACAGTGTACTGGTCCCTAACAAGTGGTGGTACTACAAACCTATGAGATACACACAGTATGTTTATTACAGACCTACAGTGTACTGGTCCCTAACAAGTGGTGGTACTACAAACCTATGAGATACACACAGTATGTTTATTACAGACCTACAGTGTACTGGTCCCTAACAAGTGGTGGTGATACAAACATATGAGATACACACACTATGTTTATTACAGACCTACAGTGTACTGGTCTCTAACAAGTGGTGGTGATACAAACATATGAGATACACACACTATGTTTATTACAGACCTACAGTGTACTGGTCCCTAACAAGGGGTGGTGATACAAACATATGAGATACACACACTATGTTTATTACAGACCTACAGTGTACTGGTCTCTTAACAAGTGGTGGTGATACAAACATATGAGATACACACACTATGTTTATTACAGACCTACAGTGTACTGGTCCCTAACAAGTGGTGGTACTACAAACCTATGAAATACACACACTATGTTTATTACAGACCTACAGTGTACTGGTCCCTAACAAGTGGTGGTACTACAAACCTATGAGATACACACAGTATGTTTATTACAGACTTACAGTGTACTGGTCCCTAACAAGTGGTGGTACTACACACTATGTTTATTACAGACTTACGGTGTACGTGAACAGCGCTATCATACCAATCAGGCTGAGTATACTGATGACCAGAGACAAGCTGTTCTCCGCCCCTGTAACAAACAACAATAACTGTACATAGGTCTGCATATCTGTAAAACTCCGACAACAGATTTTAAGAAAAGCTTGTCATAATGTGTGTGCTTAAATAAACAAACAATTATGTGATCATAAAAACAACAAACACCGCAATTCCACAAAATCAGGTTTTCATATTTACCTCATGTGACATTGGCCTATATTCTAACAAAATCTGTACTGTCTATGTTATAATTACAAGTCGTCAAACCAATTTTGGTTGAAATGCATTTGGTGGAATTTGCCTTAAGATAGGCACCTTGGCCTTCAGGTAGGCAATCACTGACCTTTAAGTAGGCACATTGGCCTTCAGGTAGGCACATTGGCCTTTAGGTAGGCACACTGACCTTTAGGTAGGCACATTGGCCTTTAGGTGACACACTGACCTTTAGGTAGGCACACTGACCTCTAGGTAGGCACATTGGCCAGAGGTAGACACATTGGCCTTTAGGTAGGCACACTGACCTTTAGGTAGGCACACTGACCTCTAGGTAGGCACATTGGCCAGAGGTAGACACATTGGCCTTTAGGTAGGCATAGTGGCCTTTAAGTAGGCACACGGCTTCGAATAGTCGAGCTAAAAAGTGACAATGACAAGAACAATGACCTTTAGGTAGGCACATTGGCCTTTAGATTGGTACTTAAAATGGCATTTTTACCTTTAGATGTACACACGGACCTTAAGTATAGGAACATTGACATTTAGTATAAGAACACTGGCCTTCAGATGTAGGTATGCACATTAGCATTTTAGTATAAAGTTTATGAATGCTAATCATGGTTTAAATACAGTATTACAGGGTTTAATGACATTTTAGTTAAATAAAGTTTTACTTTTAGCTTTCATGTACTAAGGTTATATGCAATAAGGTTCTCTGTAATAAGCCTTAGGTACCATGTACTAAGGTTTAATGTACTCAGTTTTATATTAATGTACTAAGCAACTGAGGTTGTGCATGCTAGGTTGTATGTAGTAAGGTTCTATGTACTTATGTGCTGTGTACTAAGGTTCTGTGTACTAAAGTACCACATACTAAGGTTTTATGTACTAAGTTTCTACATTTCTGTACTAAGCAACTGAGGTTTTGCATGCTAGGTTGTACGTACTAAGGTTCTATGTACTAAGGTGCTGTGTACTAGGGTTATATGTACTTATGTTATATGCACTAATGTTCTATATACTTACAGTTATCCTCCATGTCAAAGAGTGCTTCTATTTTATTCCAGTCCGTGCTGTTATTGTTCTTGGTTGGTGCTGTCTTTGTATGCACCAGGGCCCTGGGATAAAAACACTAAGGCTGTATACCAATTTTAAAACTCATGGCACAGAAATAAATAGCAATGTATTAAAATATAAAAATGCTTTAGAATTTATTACAGTGCATGAGAAGTGATCAAATATATAGAGATTATTAGGAAATCCTTCGTGACATGGCAAGCGTGTTTTTTTTCACGAGCGAGCGAGTGAAAAAAACAACGCTTGCCACTGAGTAATCTGTTTATTCCATTTTTAATATCCTATTATTACATTTTTAACTTTATTTTGTATAACGTTAAGTTTTATCCTTTTGATTGTAGTTTGAACTATTAGATTAAGATCGCCGATTCACTTAGGAATCGCTTCAATCATAATGTGTAAATAAAAGTTAAGCGTGCTTTCAGCAGTTCAGACAAAAAGAAATGAATTTAGACATGGACAATGTTGTTTACAGCTATGGAATATCGAATGAATCATGATGGAACTATAGTATTGAATATTGACGAGAAGTGCAAAATTCAACAGTTAATATTGATTTGCGGTCACGAATCACGGTCAAGGTCAAAACCTTGGGCTTGCGGTCATAAAAAAAAAAGAAAGAAGTGCATAATTAGTTTCAGTTTTCAGTTTCACCGAGTTGTTATTAATATTTAGCGATATCGAATATTCCTTCACTGAGAAATCCCGATCTTTCATCGATAAAAATGTAATAAAAAAAATGAATCATGGATGCTCCTCTCATGTACAGATTGTAGCAGCATGGTTAAAGAAGGCATGTTTTTAATTTATTTTAAGTAGAAAGCAAGCTTATTTTTGAATGATGTAATTCTTAGAAACTTAGCTTACCTAAACCAGAACCAACGAAGTTGAAAAGGCAGGTCAAAGTTAGTCATTGTGACCTACTAGATGCACTAGTATAAAGTTTAAATAGTCTAGTTCTGCTAGATAAACACCCTGTTGGAGCATACTCGTTTCATTTTACAACTTGATACAGTGTACGTTAACCATGTTTAAGATAAGTACAGTTCACTGTGACCTTGACCTTTAACCTTACATAGTTATCTGAAGGACACTAAGTGAAAAAATGCATCATACAAGATTCATATACATAGGTCAGGTAGAACTTAAGATAGAGTGGCAGAACTATCTTCAAAGTCTAGTTACCTTAACATTTGGATCTAATAAATTCTAAACTAAGTGTGTCGTACTTAAAAATATTTTGGCCAAATGATAAGGATATAGATCATTATGTCCTAGACAAGTATCAAATGGAATGATAAACTAACCGATGAATAAAGCACAAAGATACACATCAAACGGAATGATAAACTTACACTAATGAGAAACAGCACAAATATGAGTATCAAGTGGAATGTTAAACTTTACTGAATGATTAACAGCACAAAGATGAGTATCAAAATAATAAAATTACTCAATGAGTAAAGCACAAAGATCAGTATCAAATGGACGATAAACGTACCCAATGAGAAACAGCACAAATATAAGTGGAATGATAAACTTTACCCAATGAGTAAAAGCACAAAGATGAGTATCAAGTGAATGATAAACTTACTCAATGAGTAAAAGCACAAAGATTAGTATCAAGTGAATGATAAACTTACCCAATGAGTAACAGCACAAAGATGAGTATCAAGTGGATGATTAACTTACCCAATGAGTAACAGCACAAAGATGAGTATCAAGTGAATGTTAAACTTACCCAATGAGTAACAGCACAAAGATGAGTATTAAGTGAATGATAAACTTACCCAATGAGTAACAACACAAAGATGAGTATCAAGTGGATGATTAACTTACCCAATGAATGACAGCACAAATATTGCAATCAAGTGGATGATAAACTTACCCAATGAGAAACAGCACAAATATAAGTGGAATGATAAACTTTACCCAATGAATAACAGCACAAATATTGCAATCAAGTGGATGATAAACTTACCCAATGAGTAACAGCACAAAGATGAGTATTAAGTGAATGATAAACTTACCCAATGAGTAACAACACAAAGATGAGTATCAAGTGAATGATAAACTTACCCAATGAGTAAAAGCACAAAGATTAGTATTAAGTGAATGATAAACTTACCCAATGAGTAACAACACAAAGATGAGTATCAAGTGGATGATTAACTTACCCAATGAGTAACAGCACAAAGTTGAGTATCAAGTGGATGATTAACTTACCCAATGAGTAACAGCACAAAGATGAGTATCAAGTGAATGTTAAACTTACCCAATGAGTAAAAACACAAAGATGAGTATCAAGTGAATGATAAACTTACCCAATGAATGACAGCACAAATATTGCAATCAAGTGGATGATAAACTTACCCAATGAGAAACAGCACAAATATAAGTGGAATGATAAACTTTACCCAATGAATAACAGCACAAATATTGCAATCAAGTGGATGATAAACTTACCCAATGAGTAACAGCACAAATATCAGTATCAATGGATGACAAACTTACCCAATGAGTAACAGCACAAATATGAGTATCATTGGATGACAAACTTTACCCGATGAGTAACAACACAAATATGAGTATCAATGGATGACAAACTTACCCAATGAATAACAGCACAAATATGAGTATCAATGGATGACAAACTTACCCAATGAATAACAGCACAAAGATGAGTATCAGTGGATGACAAACTTACCCAATGAGTAACAGCACAAAGATGAGTATCAAGAAGACGACAGAGTATTTCAGGGCACCACAGCACCTCTGTAAATAAAAATTGGCAGTATGTATACTAGTCATCCTTTTAACAGGTACACCTGGATTTATACCCTATAATTTTGTGATAGTTTATAGGAATATATAATTATTGTAAGGTCATATGATATACAGTGTCTCACATCCATTTTTATATATAATTATAAAGATAAAATATAAATTCAGCGAATTCAATGAATGTCATATATTTTCAAATGAAACAAACACAAATGTACGATTATTGTAGCATATGACATAATTTCTTCGAGGAATTCACTAAAATAGTGTGTGAATACTGATGTTTTCATTTAACAAATATTATAGGACACCCCATATTAACACTGATGTCATCCGATGTGCGTAAAAACATTGTTTTTCTTGAAACAGCATTTTCTTATTTCTCTAATTTTATTCTGATTATATCATTCTACATTTCAGTAAACTGCACAGGAAAATGAGGTGCATAACAACTATAAGCAAACAGACTTTCTAAGACACAATTTATCAACTGGTTTCTGCCTTTTATTTCTGCTGTTTGTACCTTAGGTATTACTTTTAATAACAAATTCTACTATAGATGGATGCAGTTAAAATACATTTAGAAATGGATGTTGGGTGTTTTTACATCACCATCTAATATTCATCAAAGAACGTTTAAAGAAACATGTGTTTTTATTATCTGAAGAAGATTGATAATAAAAAAATGTCCTGAATAAACAAAATACCAACTTACAGATTTACACGAGACATCTTCCTCCCTCTCCTCATAGAAGAAGTACATAAAGGGTAGTAGTAGAAACATGCAGAACGTGATCAACCCATACATGGCTGTAATGGAAGTAGGAACATACAAAACGTGATCAACCAATACATTGCTGTAATGGAAGTAGGAACATACAGAACATGATCACCCCATACATTGCTGTAATGGAAGTAGAAACATACATAATGTGATCATCACATACATTGCTGTAATGGAAGTAGGAACATACATAATGTGATCAACCCATACATTGCTGTAATGGATGTAGAAACATAAAAAAACGTGATCATCCCATACATTGCTGTCATGGAAGTAGGAACATACAGAACATGATCACCCCATACATTGCTGTAATGGAAGTAGGAACATACAGAACATGATCATCTCATACATTGCTGTAATGGAAGTAGGAACATACAGAACATGATCATCTCATACATTGCTGTAATGGAAGTAGGAACATACAGAACATGATCATCTCATACATTGCTGTAATGGAAGTAGGAACATACAGAACATGATCATCTCATACATTGCTGTAATGGAAGTAGGAACATACAGAACATGATCACCCCATACATTGCTGTAATGGAAGTAGGAACATACAGAACATGATCATCTCATACATTGCTGTAATGGAAGTAGGAACATACAGAACATGATCATCTCATACATTGCTGTAATGGAAGTAGGAACATACAGAACATGATCATCTCATACATTGCTGTAATGGAAGTAGGAACATACAGAACATGATCATCTCATACATTGCTGTAATGGAAGTAGGAACATACAGAACGTGATCAACCCATACATTGCTGTAATGGAAGTAGGAACATACAGAACATGATCATCTCATACATTGCTGTAATGGAAGTAGGAACATACAGAACGTGATCAACCCATACATTGCTGTAATGGAAGTAGGAACATACAGAACATGATCACCCCATACATTGCTGTAATGGAAGTAGGAACATACAGAACATGATCATCTCATACATTGCTGTAATGGAAGTAGGAACATACAGAACATGATCATCTCATACATTGCTGTAATGGAAGTAGGAACATACAGAACGTGATCAACCCATACATTGCTGTAATGGAAGTAGGAACATACAGAACATGATCACCCCATACATTGCTGTAATGGAAGTAGGAACATACAGAACATGATCATCTCATACATTGCTGTAATGGAAGTAGAAACATACAGAACGTGATCAACCCATACATTGCTGTAATGGAAGTAGGAACATACAGAACGTGATCAACCCATACATTGCTGTAATGGAAGTAGGAACATACAGAGCATGTTCATCCCATACATTGTTGTAATGTAAGTAGGAAATACAGAACATGATCATCCCATACATTGTTGTAATGTAAGTAGGAACATACAGAGCATGTTCATCCCATACATGGCTGTAATGGAAGTAGGAACATACAGAATGTGATCAACCCATACATTGTTGTAATGTAAGTAGGAACATACAGAACATGATCAACCCATACATTGCTGTAATGGAAGTAGGAACATACAGAACGTGATCATCCAATACATTGCTGTAATGGAAGTAGGAACATACAGAATGTGATCAACCCATACATTGCTGTAATGGAAGTAGGAACATACAGAACGTGATCATCCAATACATTGCTGTTATGGAAGTAGGAACATACAAAATGTTATGAAGTAGGAACAAACAGAACATGATCACCCCATACATTGCTGTAATGGAAGTAGGAACATACAGAATGTGATCAACCCATACATTGCTGTAATGGAAGTAGGAACATACAGAACATGATCATCCAATACATTGCTGTAATGGAAGTAGGAACATACAGAACATGATCATCCAATACATTGCTGTTATGGAAGTAGGAACATACAGAACATGATCATCCAATACATTGCTGTAATGGAAGTAGGAACATACAGAACATGATCATCCAATACATTGCTGTTATGGAAGTAGGAACATACAGAACATGATCATCCCATACATTGCTGTAATGGAAGTAGGAACATACAGAACATGATCAACCCATACATTGCTGTAATGGAAGTAGGAACATACAAAATGTTATGAAGTAGGAACAAACAGAACATGATCACCCCATACATTGCTGTAATGGAAGTAGGAACATACAGAACATGATCATCCAATACATTGCTGTTATGGAAGTAGGAACATACAGAACATGATCATCCAATACATTGCTGTAATGGAAGTAGGAACATACAGAACATGATCATCCAATACATTGCTGTTATGGAAGTAGGAACATACAGAACATGATCATCCCATACATTGCTGTAATGGAAGTAGGAACATACAGAACATGATCACCCCATACATTGCTGTAATGGAAGTAGGAACATACAGAACATGATCAACCCATACATTGCTGTAATGGAAGTAGGAACATACAAAATGTTATGAAGTAGGAACAAACAGAACATGATCACCCCATACATTGCTGTAATGGAAGTAGGAACATACAGAATGTGATCAACCCATACATTGCTGTAATGGAAGTAGGAACATACAGAACATGATCATCCAATACATTGCTGTAATGGAAGTAGGAACATACAGAACATGATCATCCAATACATTGCTGTAATGGAAGTAGGAACATACAGAACATGATCATACCATACATTGCTGTAATGGAAGTAGGAACATACAGAACATGATCATCCAATACATTGCTGTAAGGAAGTAGGAACATACAGAACATGATCATCCCATACATTGCTGTAATGGAAGTAGGAACATACAGAACATTGATCACCCAGACATCTACAGACACAATCACATCCTACTTCAGTAATGGAAGTAAGGGATAGGAACATACACAATGTTTGAAGTAGGAACAAACAGAACATGATCACCCCATACATTGCTGTAATGGAAGTAGGAACATACAGAATGTGATCAACCCAATACATTGTCTGTAATGAAGTAGGAAATACAGAACATGATCATCCAATACATTGCTGTAATGGAAGTAGGAACATACAGAACATGATCATCCAATACATTGCTGTAATGGAAGTAGGAACATACAGAACATGATCATCCAATACATTGCTGTAATGGAAGTAGGAACATACAGAACATGATCATCCAATACATTGCTGTAATGGAAGTAGGAACATACAGAACATGATCATCCAATACATTGCTGTAATGGAAGTAGGAACATACAGAACATGATCATCCAATACATTGCTGTAATGGAAGTAGGAACATACAGAACATGATCATCCATACATTACTGTAATGGAAGTAGGAACATACAGAACATGATCATCCCATACATTGCTGTAATGGAAGTAGGAACATACAGAACGTGATCATCCAATACATTGCTGTTATGGAAGTAGGAACATACAGAACATGATCAACCCATACATTGTGTAATGGAAGTAGGAACATACAAAATGTTATGAAGTAGGAACAAAACAGAACATGATCACCCCATACATTGCTGTAATGGAAGTAGGAACATACAGAATGTGATCAACCCATACATTGCTGTAATGGAAGTAGGAACATACAGAACATGATCAACCCATACATTGCTGTAATGGTAGTAGGAACATACAGAATGTGATCACCCCATACATTGCTGTAATGGAAGTAGGAACATACATAATGTGATCAACCCATACATTACTGTAATGGAAGTAGGAACATACAGAATGTGATCAACCTATACATTGCTGTAATGGAAGTAGGAACATACAGAATGAGATCATCCCATACATTGCTGTAATGGAAGTAGGAACATACAGAATGAGATCACCTCATACATTGCTGTAATGGAAGTAGGAACATACAGAACATGAACAACCCATACATTGCTGTAATGGAAGTAGAAACATCAGGGTCCTCCACAGGATTTTTTTCAGGCGCTGGCATAGGCAGCGCGGGGGGGTGGGTTTGGGAGGGGGCGGCCCCCTCCCATTGTCGATTTTTTTTCCAATTCTAGGGTGCACCATATGCCCCGAGATGATTTTTAATTATAAAATGAAGATGGGGAAAACTATATTAAAGAGAATATAATTATACATATATATTCCTTATTCAATAGTGTGACTCGGGATAAAGTCAAAATATTTTTTTTTTTTTTTTTTAAAAAACGTTGAAAATTGATGGTTAAAATCTCGACGTTAAATATTATTGAACTAAAACTACAACATGACATAATATAATCTGCAATAAATACACCCCAATACAACAAACTCTTTATCCATTAAATTAAGACCATAATCAGCTACCATACACTTTACAATAATCTGCGTTTGAATAAAATAATATTAATATTCATTCTTTACATTGATTGCCCTTAAATTACATGTATTTATTTACTTACCATTTTCCATTTCCTCAACCCATTTGAAGTCTTTCTCCCAGTCTGGATTGAACCCGGTCAGCCTGGCTCTTTTGGCGACTGGTTCAGATGCTGAGTCACAGACAGTAGGTGCAGCCTCAACATTTCTTACCACAAAAAACTTGCCAATTCCCCCATCTAACTCTAAGGGTCTCTTACTACTTTGCTTCGACATTTTGTTATGATAAATTAATAGAAACATTGGGCATTTTATAGCAAAGTAACCCAGTTTCACTTCATTAACTTAATTAATTAAAGATATTAACTAATCTCTGAAAG
The DNA here is from genome assembly GCA_037043455.1 of Cyrtodaria siliqua. Taxonomy (NCBI): domain Eukaryota; kingdom Metazoa; phylum Mollusca; class Bivalvia; order Adapedonta; family Hiatellidae; genus Cyrtodaria; species Cyrtodaria siliqua. The sequence continues at coordinate 96,799 of JAWPHD010006799.1, forward strand.
TATCGAGTAATTAAAATAATCTGCAACAAATTAATACTTACAAACTGCAGACGATCCACGCAGAGAGCCGACGAAACATCAAAACATCATAATTTTTTTAACAACTCCTTAATTATCACTCATCCTGTATTTAAATCACATTATCCAATCAATTATGTCACATCGCTTCATCTTATCTAATTAATCCCATCAAGTTTTGTTTGTCGGGACATAATAATGATCAACAATAAACTCAAGTGAATCACAGCTGACGCAACGCGACAACACCCGTATCTCTGCCTGATTTGACTGGTTTATACTACTGTACACACTTGTCCTTGACGTGTAGTATTTCACACCGATAGCGCGTGACTTACATCCTGTGTAGAAGGTCTGTTTATAGTGTTTGTGTCGGACGATAAGCAACACAAATCAAGAAAATCAAAGCACCGCGCTTGGGATTTAAAGGACCGCGCTAATTTCAAGGACAGCGCAAATAAGGATTTTGATTTTCAAGCACCGCGCTAGCGCGGTGCTTAAAGGGCGCTGTGGAGAACCCTGAACATACAGAACATGATCAACCCATACATTGTTGTAATGAAAATAGGAACATACAGAACTTGATCAACCCATACATTGTTGTAATGAAAATAGGAACATACAGTATGTGATCATCCCATACATTGCTGTAATGGAAGTAGGAACATAGAGAGCATGTTCATCCCATACATTGTTGTAATGTAAGTAGGAAATACAGAACATGATCATCCCATACATTGTTGTAATGTAAGTAGGAACATACAGAACATGATCAACCCATACATTGCTGTAATGGAAGTAGGAACATACAGAACATGATCAACCCATACATTGTTGTAATTGAAGTAGGAACATACAGAACGTGATCATCCAATACATTGCTGTTATGGAAGTAGGAACATACAGAACATGATCAACCCATACATTGCTGTAATGGAAGTAGGAACATACAAAATGTTATGAAGTAGGAAACAAACAGAACATGATCACCCCATACATTGCTGTAATGGAAGTAGGAACATACAGAACATGATCACCCCATACATTGCTGTAATGGAAGTAGGAACATACAGAATGTGATCAACCTATACATTGCTGTAATGGAAGTAGGAACATACAGAATGAGATCATCCCATTCATTGCTGTAATGGAAGTAGAAACATACAGAACGTGATCAACCCATACATTGCTGTAATGGAAGTAGAAACATACAGAACGTGATCAACCCATACATTGCTGCAATGGAAGTAGGAACATACAGAACATGATCATCCCATACATTGCTGTAATGGAAGTAGAAACATACAGAATTGCTGTAAGGGAAGTCAGAACATACAGAACGTGATCAACCCATAAATTGCTGTAATGGAAGTAGGAACATACAGAATGTGACCACCCCATACATTGCTGTCATCGAAGTAGGAACATACAGAACATGATCATTCTATACATCAACAGAATATGTATGTGATACAGCCACTCCAGCAAACAGAATGTATAGGATTATTCCGGATCACCATACTACTACCCATCGAACATATTCCTCTGGTTTTACATGCCTCAAGGATAAATTTCATTGAACCACACAGTTAACATCTACATTTATATCTGTTGGTATTTTCGTAATTTCCAGCACATTTCAGCAGCTATACATGGGCTTATGTCTACAGCATGTTGACTAATCAACTCCCAATAATATTCTTTGTAGCATGACAAAGCATGCCATCTAAGGCTCTGGGATAAGTGTTAACTGAACTTACTGTAGTATCCCATGAGGACAGAACTCTCCATGGATTGACGCGTGTCATTGTGTCCCGCGCCCAGTCCTGTAATAAACAACAAAGCCATTCAAGTATCGCAAACGTGTCTTACAATATTAAGTGAATATCTCATACCCTTTTTTTAGCCATTTACTGTCAACCAGTACTTAAGAATGTGTTAGGTGTAATAGTCACTCTAAACCATTCAATTATATTTCAATTAAACGTCGAATCATTTCTAATTTCCTTCTTTTGGGTATTTTGTTTGAATGATGTTTTGCATCATTTTAGCACATGTTAGGCCATATATGATGATGGTAGTTGTTGTTTTTGTGGTATAGGCATATCACCCCATTTTCCCTGGGTAGAACCAGTACTGTATACCTCACGCCATCCACAAGAATCAACACGTCCTCACTTGACAAGTCGAGCTCAGGTGGGATTCAAACCCACAGCAGTGTCTTTTTACTATAAATGAGGGTGAAACAGTGTGAATATATTTTAAGATTTGTTTTCTATAAGGCAATCATATTTAAGACAATCAAGTTTAGACCTTGATATTTGCTGTAAATAGAAAAAAGTGATTCATCATCATTCTAAGTCTCCACTGTTGAGCTCCAAATTTAGAACTTCACACGCAGCATCAAATGGAAAGTAAAAGCGAGACTCTTTGAATTAAGCCGGGTACTATTTGTTGTACAATAACAAGTGGTACATCAGTGGACCAATTCAATCCACAGTCAAAATACCGTTCCTTATTTAAAATGTGTCTAACAATGTATGTGCATCTAATCCCCAATATCTACTACACAAATTCAACAGTGAATAAGGGTGATCAAGCTATATGATTTTTGTTTGCTAAACACACTGAAGAAAAATACATACATCATGTAGACATAAATACACTTCAACAGCTCTACTGAGGCAGTGTTTTTTATTTATTCAGCAAAATAATTGAATTGTGTCCAAAACTAAAAACAAATATAAATAGCACAATCATTTTTAAATCTAAAACTGCTATTAAAACCAGGAGACTTAAGTTATAACAAGAAATCCGCGGATTCACATGTCTCGCCTAACGGGGGCGGGACTTAAAAATAAAAAGGTCAATGATGCTTAAATGAAAGTCTGTAAACATTTTAGTAACTAAAAACAATGGAGTTTGCAGTTTGCTGAGATGACATTAAGTACATTTGTTTAAAAACAAAATGCCATTCTATTAAAGACAAGATCGGTCACCTGGTAATCATGGGCAGTAAGTCTGGTGTGTCTAGCCTGGCATAGGTATTTTTTAATTTATCCCACTTTCTTCTATGAATGAGATTTCATAAAAATGGGTTGGGGTGGGGGTGGGGTGGGGGTGGGGGTGGGGTGGGGGGGGGTGGGGGGGGGGAGTATATGGATGGATATGAATTAGGCAACAAGCTTTTATTGATATTAACATTCTAAACAAATTTGGTAAAGTTTAGATAAACAAGAGCTGTCGGAGAACAGCGCAGCTCGACTATTCGATTTTTCGGAGAATAATAAATTTATAGCTAGTATATACCATCAGAAAACAAGGCTACAACAATGTGGGGGTGGGGTTGGGAGCACAACATTGCCCAAAACTACACAGAAATATGTAAAAAAAAAAAAAAAAAAAAAAAAAGAATCGAGTTTTGAGTGGGGTGCGGGGTGAGGGTGGGAGAGAGGCGGGGGTGGATAATAGGGGGAGTGGGGGTGGTGAGGGCAACATATATGTGTAAGAAGTTATGTAATAATTCACCAAAACAACACAAAAATATGAAGAAAAAAAAAAATCAAGTTTAAGTGGGGATGGGGTCGAGGCGTGGGGTGGGGAGGGCAACATGTGTAATAATTGACTAAAACAACAAAGAAATATGTTAAAAAAAAAAGAAAAAAAAGAAATCAAGTGGGGCGGGGTGAATAAGAATTGACAAAAGCAACACAGAAATATGTAAAAAAAAAAAAAAAGTTTCAAGTGGTGGTGGGTCGTGGGGGAGAGCGGGGGGAGAGGGGGAGGGGGCAAAATATATGTGTAAGAATTGACTAAAACAACAAAAAAATATGTAAAAAAAAAAAAGTTTCAAGTGGGGGTGGGGTGTGGGGGAGAGCGGGGGGAGAGGGGGAGGGGGCAAAATATATGTGTAAGAATTGACTAAAACAACAAAAAAAATATGTAAAAAAAAAAAAAGTTTCAAGTGGGGGGGAGGGGGAGGGGGGAGGCGGGGTGGGGGTTGGGGATGGGAAGTTTGCAACATATATGTGTAAGAAATGACTAAAACAACACAGAAATATGTAAAAAAATAAATAAAAAAAAATTAGATTTTCAAGTGGGGATTGGGTGGGGGGAGCGGGGGTGGGGAGTGGGGGGTGTGTGTGTGGATGGGGCAACATATATGTGTAAAAATTGACTAAAACAACAAAGAAATATGTAAAAAAAAAAAATCTGGGGCGGGGTGGGGTAGGGGGGTGATGGGGTCAGGGGCAGGGGGGTGGGATGGGGTGGGGTGGTGGGGGCAGGGAGGGTTGCAACATATATGTGTAAGAATTGACTAAAACACAGAAATATTTTTAAAAAAATTCAAGTGTGGGGCGTGGTGGGTGGGGTGATGGGGTGAGAGGCGGATGTGGGGGTTGACGGGGTTGTGGGGGTTGACGGGGAGGATTGCAACATATTTGTGTAAGAATTGACAAAAGCTGACAGAAATATGTAAAAAAAAAAAAAAGTTTCAAGTCTGGGGCGGGATGGGGTGGGGGGGGAGGTGATGGGGTGAGAGGCATGGGTGGTGGGGTGGTGGGGGCGGGGAGGGTTGCAACATATATGTGTAAGAACTGACAAAAGCAACACAGAAATATGTAAAAAAAAAGAGAAAAAGTTTCAATTCTGGGGCGGGGCGGGGTGCGGGTAGGGGGGGGGGGGGGGTGATGGGGTGAGAGGCAGGGGGATGGGGGGGCATGGAGGGTTGCAACATATATGTGTAAGAACTGACTAAAACAACACAGAAATATTTAAAAAAAAAAAAAAAAAATTCAAGTGGGGGGCGTGTTGGGGGTGAGAGGCGGGGGGGTGGGGGGGGGCTGGGGTTGACGGGGAGGGTTGCAACATATTTGTGTAAGAATTGACAAAAGCTCACAGAAATATGTAAAAAAAAAAAAAAAAAAAGTTTCAAGTCTGGGGCGGGGTAGGTTGGTGGGGAGGTGATGGGGTGAGAGGCATGGGGGGGTGGTGGGGGCGGGGAGGATTGCAACATATATTTGTAAGAATTGACTAAAACAACACAGAAATATGTAAAAAAAAATAAAAAATAAAAATAAAAGGTGTGGAGGGGAGTGGGGGTAGAGGTCCGGGGGTGGGGGGGGGGGGAGGGGGGAGGAGGGAGCCCATGACCCAATATGGGTGAAGTAATAAGATGCATAATGCTATAACAAATCCCAAACCAAAATTATAGATATATACATGCTTACATGCAAACCTAGATCTGGGGGGGGGGGGGGGCAACATATATGTGTAAAAAATGACTAAAACAACAAAGAAATATGTAAAAAAAAAAAATGGGGGGGGGGGGGGGGGTGTGGGGGAGGAGGGAGCCCATGACCCAATATGGGTGAAGTAATAAGATGCATAATGCTATAACAAATCCCAAACCAAAATTATAGATATATACATGCTTACATGCAAACCTAGATCTCGGGAGGGGGGGGGGGGGGGGGGGGGGGGGGGGGGGGGGGGGCAACGGGGGGGGGGGGGGCAACGGGGGGGGGGGGGGGGGGGGCAACATATATGTGTAAAAAATGACTAAAACAACAAAGAAATATGTAAAAAAAAAAAAATCAAATCTGGGGCGGGGGTGGGGTAGGGGGTGATGGGGTCAGGGGCAAGGGGGTGGGGTGGTGGGGGTGGGGTGGTGGGGGCAGGGAGGGTTGCAACATATATGTGTAAGAATTGACTAAAACAACACAGAAATATTTAAAAAAAAATTCAAGTGTGGGGCGTGGTGATGGGGTGAGAGGCGGGGGGTGGGCGGGGGTTGACCGGCAGGGTGGCGGGGGTTGACCGGCAGGGTTGCAACATATATGTGTAAGAACTGACTAAAACAACACAGAAATATTTTAAAACAAAACAAAACATCAATTCAAGTGTGGGGCGTGGTGGGTGGGGTGATGGGGTGAGAGGCGGGTGGTGGGGGGGAGGGGGAGGGGGGGGGGGCGGGGTTGACGAGGAGGGTTGCAACATATTTGTGTAAGAATTGACAAAAGCTCACAGAAATATGTAAAAAAAAAAAAAAAAAAATCAAGTCTGGGGCGGGGTAGGTTGGGGGGGAGGTGATGGGGTGAGAGGCGTGGGGGGTGGTGGGGGCAGGGAGGGTTGCAACATATATTTGTAAGAATTGACTAAAACAACACAGAAATATGTAAAAAAAAAAATAGAAAAAAAATAAATAAAAGGTGTGGAGGGGAGTGGGGGCGGGGGTAGAGGTCGGGGGGGGGGAGGAGGGAGCCCATGACCCAATATGGGTGAAGTAATAAGATGCATAATGCTATAACAAATCCCAAACCAAAATTATAGATATATACATGCTTACATGCAAACCTAGATCTGCATTTATTGCACATTTTATGGGCCATCACAATTTGGGTTCCATGGGAGCCCAGAATTTGCAGAAGACAAAATTACTTATCCAACGCTTTACAACATACTATAAGGAAACCAATTCCAAAATTTAGTTCAGCTAGGACAAGAAATGTAAGAGATATAGACCTGTAAACACAGCTTACACGCAAAATTTGATGTGAAACACACATTTTAAGGGCTATCAGAATTTGGGTTCCATGGGAGCCCAGGGGTTACAGGAACCAAAATTACTTAAGCAGCCCTTACGATAATGCTATAAGGAAGCTAATGGCCAAATTTGGTTATGCTAGGGTAAGAATTGTAAGAGATATAGACTTGTAAACACAGCTTACACGCAAAATTTGATGTAAATTGGGACACATTTTATGGGCTATCATTATTTGCGTTTCATGGGAGCCCATGGGTTACAGGAACCAAAATTGCTTATGTAGCCCTTAAGATAATGCTACAAGGAAGCCCATGAACAAATATGGTTGTGGTAGGATAAGAAATGTAAGAGATATAGACTTGTAAACACAGCTTACACGCAAACCTTAATGTGGGACGCCGATGCCGACGCCAACGCCGACGCCGACGTGATTACATAAGCTCTCTTATTCTTCGAATAGTCGAGCTAAAAATGAAGGAAAACACAATATAGCATTTTTAAAATAAATCAAGGGCCATAACTCTGTCGTTACTAACAAGATCTAGCTAGTTTTCGAACTTGTCCAAGATTTCATTAAATTACAGCGATTTGCACAACTAGACATCTTACCAAAGCTTCCTGCCAAGTTTCGTCGAAATCAAACAATGTGTTTAGGAGTAGTAACAACAAGAATTTAAAGTAAAAATAACAAGAGGTCAATGACCTTGAAGCTCTACTGATTGATTTTGATTTCAGAAGGTAGTCGCTACAGACTTGTTTTTTGAAAAATTATTTTTAGCCGTGGCGGCCATCTTGAATTTCCGGCCGACCTGAAATTTTGCTAGGATCAATTAGACATCAAGAGCAACACTCCTGTGAAGTTTCATGAAAATCCGTCAAGTAGTTTCACAGGAATAGTCGCTACAAGTTTTCATTATATAACTCTATGTAAACAAAGATGGCCGCTGACAGTCATGTTTAACGTCGAATCAAAATAATGTTTGACTCTGATAATTATCATGTCATGCTGATCATTTTACAAAAAGTCCCATATCAATATCACTTATAGTTTTCAAGACGTAGTCGCTACAAACTTCTTTTTTAAAAAATCTAATTTTAGCTATGGCGGCCATCTTGAATTTCTGGCCGATCTGAAATTTTGCTAGGATCAATTAAACATTAAGAGCAACATTCCTGTAAAGTTTCATGAAAATCTGCCAAGTAGTTTCAAAGGATTAGTCGCTACAAGTTTTTACTATATAACTCTATGTAAACAAAGATGGCCACTGGCAGCCATGTTTAACGTTGAATCAAAACAATTTTTGACAAGGACCAACATCATGTCATGCTGATCATTTTACGAAAAGTCTAATATGAATATCACTAATAGTCTTCAAGTAGTAGTCGCTACAAACTTGTATTTTGAAAATCTATTTTTAGCCATGGCAGCCATCTTGAATTTCCGGGTGACCTAAAATTTTGCTAGGATCAATTAGACATCAAGAGCAACATTCCTGTGAAGTTTCATGAAAATCCGTCAAGTAGTTTCAGAGGAGTAGTCGCTACAAGTTTTCATCATATAACTCTATGTAAACAAAGATGGCCACTGGCAGCCATGTTTAACGTCGAATCAAAATAATGTTTGACTCTGATAACCATCATGTCATGCTGATCATTTTACAAAAAGTCCCATATCAATATCACTTATAGTTTTAAAGACGTAGTCGCTACAAACTTCTTTTTTAAAAATCTATTTTTAGCTGTGGCGGCCATCTTGAATTTCTGGCCGATCTGAAATTTTGCTAGGATCAATTAGACATTAAGAGCAACATTCCTGTAAAGTTTCATGAAAATCTGTGAAGTAGTTTCAAAGGAGTAGTCGCTACAAGTTTTTACTATATAACTCTATGTAAACAAAGATGGCCGCTGGCAGCCATGTTTAACGTTGAATCATAACGATTTTTGACAAGGACCAACATCATGCCATGCTGATCATTTTAGAAAAAGTCCCATATCAATATCACTTATAGTTTTCAAGAAGTAGTCGCTACAAACTTGTATTTTGAAAATTTATTTTTAGCCGTGGCGGCCATCTTGAATTTCCGGCCAACCTGAAATTTTGCTTGGATCAATTAGACATCAAGAGCAACATTCCTGTGAAGTTTCATGAAAATCCGTCAAGTAGTTTCAGAGGAGTAGTCGCTACAAGTTTTCATCATATAACTCTATGTAAACAAAGATGGCCACTGGCAGCCATGTTTAACGTCGAATCAAAAACGATTTTCAACAAGGACCAACATCATGTCATGTTGATCATTTTAGAAAAAGTCCCATATCAATATCACTTATAGTTTTCATGAAGAAGTCGCTACAAACTTGTTTTTTAAAAACCTATTTTCAGATCTGGCGGCCATCTTGGATTTCACATCAACATGACTTTTTGCTAGGATCAACTAGACTTCATGGGCAACATTTCTGTAAAGTTTCATTAAAATCCATTCAGTAGTTTCAGAGGAGAAGTCGCTACAAAAAAAAGTTTACGGACAGACGGACGGCGGACGCCGCACCACGGCATAAGCTCTGCTGATCTCTGATCAGTAGAGCTAAAAATGTCAAGGGGCCTCCGTCAAAAATCAACAAACGAAAAAAACGCAATGTGCACAACTAGACATATAATGTTGTTTTTTTTTTTTTTAAAAAGTAAAAAAAAATAAGGAAAACAAATAGAACCCTTTCCCCCACTCAGCCCCACCCACCCACCCAAAAAAAAATAAAAAAAAATGTGAAAGTTTGGTTAAGATTGCTCAAGGTCACTTCCATATTTGCTTTGTCACGTTGTACCACTAAAGATACAACTATAAGCAAAGTTTTAAAGGTCTAGTGCATACAATTTGTGAAAAAGTGACCTAATGCAAAAGTTGAACCTAAAAATTATTAAGTTATCTGCCCTTTGCTTGGAGGGTCAAGGTCACTTGCACATTTGCTTTGTCACATTGCGATGTACCATCCAAGATACAACTACAAGCAAAGTTTGAAAGGTCTGGTGTATACAGTTTGTGAGAAAATTACCTAAACGCAAAACTTGAATGTTGACGCCTTTGCCTTCGTCGCCAGAAAAGCAACACCTATGTCTCTTTTTTTCTTCGAAAAGGCTAGACAAAAAGGGCTTAATGGCCCTGAATCGCTCAAATAATGACCTTTTTTCTCTTTTTCCAAAGATTTCCCAATATATTGTGACACGCCGCGCAGGATTTAATTTAACCCCATGATCATCATTCAAAAAATTTGGCAATAGTATGCAATATATGAGAACCCTAGCTCTTGTGGTTTCAGAGAAGATTTTCCTATATAACTCTATGTAAAACTTTGACTCTTGGGGCAGGGCCAAATATGACCCCAGGGTCAGTTTTTAAAAAAAATTGGTAGTGGAGAAAGCTAATGCTACATGCAATACATAAGAGCTCTGTGCCTTGTGTTTTCACAAAAGACTGTTGTTCAAAGACTTAACTCAACGTTTGTCAGAGCAGAAGATTTTTTAAGTTTTTCTCTATTTAAATCTATGTAAAACCTGTGATCATGCGGCAGTGTCAAATTTGACCTCAGGATCACCATTTGGAGAAGCCTAGTTGAGGACTGTCAGCTTATGCTACATCCAAAATAGAAGTCTTCTAGCTTCAGAGAAGATTTTCACATCTTGGATGGTGATTTAACAAACTTTAATAAACCTTAAAGTCATTGATATAAGGATCATCCTCTAAGAAATTTGGTCAAAACTGATATAGTTGTTTCTGAGGAGAAATCGTTCAAAGCAAAACATAACGACAGACCGACGGATGAAGAGTGATCCCAATAGCTCACCTCTGAGTCTTCGGCTAAGGCAAGACCTGTTTATTACACAGGATTATGAAATGAGACGATATATTCATTGCCATTGTGAGATTTGTGCGAGACTTAAGCCACCATTTTTGTTGGAAAATTTCAGGGAGATTTCTCCAATAAATAATTATAACACTATCGCAAATATATCAATTATTATCGACGTTCACATATTATTGTTTCGCAAATTAATCATTGTAGTCTTTGTCTTTGTGTTACGTCTGATTTACTTTGCAATACAAAATCATGGAGATATTTCATCAGCAATGTGGTCGATCGGTACACAAAGGCCGCCATTTAAAAAGCTGTGAAAACTAGAACTGTTGCCGGAGGCAAACAAATCCCCTGGCAACTTGTTGGGGGGTGGGTAAACATACAAGACTTTGTTCCTATAAGATACATAGACATATGGAGAATTTATAACTTGCTCACAAGAATTTATAACATGGGGTTTTTAGAGAAATAGCGCGGACAATAATTTTCTATTTGACTACCACGTATGAAATGCTTTAAAAATACAAAGGGCCATAACTCAGTGGGAAACAAACTTTAACTAGAACTGTCGCCAGAGGCGGACAAATACCCCTAGATGGCAACTTGTTGGTGGGGTGGGTAAACACACAAGACTTCGTTCCTATAAAATATATAGACATATGGAAATGAAATGGCCATAACTCCTACAAACACTATCAAAGTGATCTCAGTGGGAAATTATTGAACTGGAACGTCATGATAGTATGCACATCTCCACTTGATATTGATATTGCCTAGCAAGTTTCAATAAATTCTAACAAGGAGTTTTAGAGAAATAGCGCGGACAACAGAATTTTGTATTAAATATATATATATTTTGGAAATACAAAGGGCCATAACTCAGTGGAAAATTATCGAACCAGAACGGCATGACAGTATGCGCATGTCCACTTGATACTGATACTTCCTAGCAAGTATCAATAAATTCTAACAAGGAGTTTTAGAGAAATAGCGCGGACAAGAACTTTCTATTTGACTACTAGTATGAAATGCATTAAAAATACAAAGGGCCATAACTGAGTGGACAATTATCGAACCAGAACGTCATGATAGTATGCGCATGTCCACTTGATATTGATACTTTCTAGCAAGTTTCAATAAATGCTAACAAGAAGTTTTAGATAAATAGATTTTGACTGTTTTATACCTGTGCACCGTATACCGTGAAATTCACAAGCTGTCAAAACCACACCGTGAAATTGAAAATTGCACCGTGATCGCGTGAACATTATTATATTTTTCAATATAATGTTTTTTCAATTTTTATTTTTATTTTTTTTCAATGAAAAAAAAGGAGTCGGGAGGTTTTTCAGAGGGTCGGTCGGGTTTCAGTAAACTCAGGTATAATTTTATTTAGCCTGATAGGTTTTTCGAGCAGTTTATTTAGAAATTTTGAGTGTCTAAATTGTGTGGATTTTGGCAGGTAAGACATTTTTTGTTGAAAATATGGCTAGATGTTTTTTTACTTGGTAACGATTTACTTCTAAAATTCATCATTAGCATATGTATTAAAAGTTTGAAATTTCTGAAATACTTTGTTTTAAACCTTAATTTTCTCTTTCGAAGACTGGCTGTATAGGTTAATTATCAGCAATTATTGATCCCGTTTGCGTAGATTAGCCGTAATACCGACGGCACTGAAAAATATTTATTTATATTATATTTTTGACTGTTATATAGCGGTTTTCCCATCCCGTCTATCTATAGTCCATGGCTAAGAGGAGCTTACAAAATATGTAAACCATGTTTTTCCTTTTCACTCACCTTGAATGTTCCGTCTGCATTCTTCATATAGGAGACAAGAAAGACGTCAACTGGAATCAGCGCTGTGGTCATCAGCGTTATACTGAGGGCAAATATAGCACTGATGGTACTCGACCACTCACTGTCACGCTTGTGCGTGTAGTATTTAATATAGATGCCTGAAAACAACAGGACAAGCTGAAACAAAAAAAAAGCATTTTAACTACTGGTATTTGTAGAAGGTCTTAGAAAATTGCATTACTATAGACTTAATCTGTAGAATGACCTTTTATATGAAAAAGGTCCATAGTTTAAATCCTTCTTTATGGATTTATACTATGAATCTCTACTATCGAAATGAAAGTATGCGCTCCACAGCATACGAAAAAGTAAAAAGTTCAAGTCCAATTGATGATAATATGTTAAGTGTGTATCTTTGTTGACATTAGTAATAGGAATCAACTCTTTTTATCTCAAGTAGTCCATAGGACTACCAACTTTTGAAATCAAGTAGTCCTGCACAGACTTAGATAGTCCAGCTAATTTTCATAATATAAACCTCATAAGATACAGTATTCATAACTTTCACATGACACAATCAAAATAATTTGACAGTGATCAATAAAATAAAAAATCTTCATTCTGGTAGGGGGTAAACTCGGTGTTTATCGCTGAAGCTCAACTGACTTCAGCTCTCGATCTATAAAACTAATTTGTAGTGATAATCATATGAAAAGCTATGTTTATAGTGTGTACAGTTATGTATATTTTTTGGTGATGTCTGATTTTAAAACACCAATCCGGATCATTTAATTTAAATTACGGTCCCTGTATTTTGATTTTTCATATAGAATTTGAGGATAAAGTCAGAGTAAACTATTTTATTTTCACCTACTGAATATCTCAACATCTCGAAAATTAGTAACTAATGACAGGATGTGAAAGTTATGAATAACTTATAAGTAATATATTAACTATTAATGTAAAAATGGTTTATTAATGATCGACACACAATTTAATACCGTAAACAATTTAAGTTAAAAACCAATAAAAGATATTGTATAAATAAAATGCACTTTGGTTATAAAATATTGATGTAACAGTGTAATGTGTCATGCATGTATATGTTATTTGCAAAATACATTTCATATAGATCTATCTTGGTAAACAACAGACATGATTGCCGTGTTTTCACTGGACAATCAATACATGTCGGACAGTCGTGTCAGAATAAATTGATCATACTGTGTTGTTTTCAAACGGTGTGAAATGCGGTGTTTACTGAAATAATGACTGATTAAGCTGCTTAGGTGAAAATGCTGATCGTACCGAAATTTTTGATCTTATCAATAATCGCGTGAGGGGTAAAACAGCTGGCAGTTTTAGATGGGCAGTTCTGTTCAATTATCAAATTTGGTTTAATTGGCTAGTTTGCCACTTAAGTTGGTCTAGAATGAAAACTTCCAGTCGGGAAAGTGGAGTGCAACCAGATTTGAGAAGATCACCTGCCCGCACTCCAAAATCCACTTGCACGGGGCGTTGAGCAACTGTATTTCTGGAAAGGTGACAATATGTTTTACTGTCTCATGTGCTACTTGGCAATGCTTGAATGAAACTTCAAAGTAATTAATCTGTCTTACCACGACGACAATAACAAACGGGATCCAGCCAGCAGCAAGAACGGTGCTTGGTATTGCAATTGCCATGATTTTTATTCTCCAGAAACTGTTAACTTGTCAGGAAAAATGTGGATTTATCAATGACTAAAAAAAGTCATCTGACTATTGTTTTGTTTGATCAATATCACGGAGACGCTCGGCTTGATTTGGGCCCAGCTCAATAATGCGGTGTCAGTCATGGAACTGTAACCAGCGTACAAAAAAACAACAACAATGGCGGAAGGAGAAAAGTACGTCATCAAATAATACAAATCATTCTTGTTTGTCCTTAAATTAGCTTTACTATGTAAATTGATTGAAAAGAAAAAATGCTTCCTTTATAGTTATACTTTCTGAATACGATTCTGATCAAATGCTTCTGAACTAGTTTGTAAGATTTTCAATTGTTTGGTTCCTTGGCTTTTCGCCCATAGCATATTTCATGAATGTTTAGCTCAATTCCCCAGAACCTTGAACTCATTTATTTAGAGCCACTTACACCTTCCAGGCGGTGTGTATTTTGAACAATCTTGGGATTTGGTGTCATTTTGTTGATTTTTCAAGGTTGGGTTGTGGGTTAGTCACATTTATTTGACATTTTTGTGTGCTTTTCTTTTTACGTACGGACGTTTATAGATGAACGCTAGAGTCGGAGGATGGCACATATCAAAAATCGTCTTGCCGTTCGTAGACTGGTATTTTATGCATTAGGTTGTGGGTCTAAAGAAACGTTTTTGTTGGGATATCGTTGAAAATCTCGAGTTTATGGAAATCATATGTTTTGAGTGCCATTGAAATATCAACCTCTCGCATGAAAGGTTATCCTGTCAAACTGTAGTGAAGTCAAATTTTACTTAAGTCAAATGACTCTCATTTTGGTCAAATCGTACTCATTGGAATTTTTAAGTAAGTCAAATTTTATTAAGTAAGTCTGTTGAATATTTTGATATTGTTCCTGAAACCTATGTTTAAACGCAAGTTAAACGCAAGTTGTAAGAAAATTAAGATTGTCATATATTCTTTACAGATGGTGTCTAACCCTGATCACTAAATTCTTATTAAATATCAAGCAGTGCTCACGGAACAGGATAGCCCCAAGTACAGGACCTGTCAAAATTTGGTTGATGCTTGTCCCTTTTTGCCATATTTTACTATATAATTAATTCTGTCAATATTAATTTACGGCCTGTCTGTCAAAAATATTTTCCATGAGCACTGTCATGGCATGTCTTTGAACATGGAATTAGTCTTTTGATATTTCTATCTTTTTCTTTCTATTTTTAGATCACCTGAGCCAAAGGCTCAAGATGATCTTTTGGTATTGGGATCACTCTTCGTCCGTCCGTCTGTTGTCCGTAGTCGTCAACTTTTCTTCAAACGACTTCTCCTCAGAAATCGCTTGGCTAATTTTGACCAAACTTCACATTGTTGATCCTTAAATGAATGCTTTTTAGATTTGTTAAAATTAGGTCCGCGCGACATCCAAGATGGCCACCATTACCATATATGGTCGAAACCTTAAAAAAACTTCTTCTCCAGCACCGCTGGACAGATTTCAATAGTTTTTCTTTTAAAATGATCGCCAACGCCTAGACTATCAAATTTTTTCAAATGAAGTCCCTGGGGTCAAAAATGGCCGTGCCCTGGGGGTCCAAAGTTTGTATATTGAGATTTTGCATGTTTTTCATATAGACCTATAGGAAAAAAACTTTAAAAAATCTTCTTCTCTGAATCCACAAGGTACAGAGCTCTCTTGTATTACATGTAGCATTAGCTTATGGTCCTCTACTAAGTTTGTTCAAATGGGGTTAAATTTGTCCCCGCCCCGGGGGTCACAGTTTTACATAGACTTATATAGGATTTTTTTTTTTAAATCTTCTCGGAAACTACAAGAGCCAAAGGTCTGATATTTTGCGTTTACTATAAGCTTATAGTCCTTTACCAAGTTTGTTCAAGTGGTGAACCTCGGGTCACATTTGACCACGTCCCAAGGGTCACATGTTTTACATAGATATAGGAACAAACTTAAAAAGTCTTCTTCTCTGAAACTGCAAGAGCCCAGTGATTTTTTTACCTTTTTTTAAAGGTACCTCTACCTTTTCAATTGGGAAAATATAGCAGCATTTTTACTAAATTGGGAAAATTTCTAAATTCAATAATCAGTATGGTCTATATTAAAACAAAAAAACTTTGAAGGTTTTATTGCTCAGAACATGTTTTTACTACTGTAATTTAATCATTTAAAAAGACAGTTTTCTTTTTTTGTTTGTCCTTTAAACATGTCCACAAGCGCTTCCATGTCTGCCTCTGTGAGGTCCTTATCCATGTGGCATATTCTCTTCATACCCTTTTAACTTGAGAAAAGATGGCCCAGGAGGATCACACGATTCAGTTGAACTCGTACGAGTAGGACACTTGACAAGAGATTCACACGAAATTTGGGTAGGTCAGACTGGGTAGGTGGGGTAATTTCACTTCCAGTAACAGAAACCCGTGATCTGATTCAGCTTTTTAAACACAGAGCTAATGCTCTGTGCTCTGTAAGCCCTTTGCGTCGTTCTTTTTAACCTTTTATACGTAACATTTTGAATTATGGGCCATGTTGATTGTTGATATCGGAGCAAATCTAGGTTAAAAATGCGTCTCGCCCATTGGATAGTTGGTACCTGCGCGCGACTACAAGGTAGGGGTAAAAGCGTCGAATGTTCTAGATAATGAACTAGCTATTCAGCTCTTGAGGTTTACCACCACTAATTACATTTAAACCTTGAGGTGTAGTTCGTATAATAAAAAGTAATCCCTCCTTTCTTGATGGAAATGAGCATTATAAGTAGGGGAAAACTGCCCATTTCTATTCGATTTTATGTTGGTATGTATAAGAAGCGTTTTACTGGATCACTGATGAACATTTTCGAAATTTCGACTCTATGCTGACACTTTGTGAACAATGAAAACAGTCAATCAATGAAAACAGCTGTACCCTTGACCCATTTAGTAAACAAACAAGAACTTTCTTACATGTGACCCCACGTTTTCTGGTGATTTTTCAAGAGGAAAATTAGTTTTCTATATGAACATTACACTGCTGCATTATCCATACTTGAGTTGGATTTGCAGCAAATCATTACTATGTGACACTTTAACATTGGTGTCTATGGGAAAATAATTAGTGGTTTCACACCTTGATTATGTTTTTACCCCAACCTGATAGTACTACAATATCGGTTTTCGCGAAAATTAAAGTGTAATACGCTTACGGAAAGCTCTTTTACCAATACTTAAAGTGTAAATTTAATATTTTTATTGAACCTTTTGATTGGGAAAACATGACGTTTTTTTGGGAAAATACAGTCGATTTTTGCTAGGGGAAAGTGCCGATATTCGGCGGTAAAAATAACCAAAAAAAAATCACTGGAGCCAGAGGTTTAATATTTTGCATTTACTATAAGCTTATGGTCCTTTACCACGTTTGTGCAAATGGTGACCTGGGGTCACATTTGGCCCCGCCCCATGGGTCACATGTTTTACATAGAAATGTATAGGGAAAAACTTAAAAAATCTTCTTCTCTGAAACTGCAAGACCCAGAGGTTTAATATTTTGCATTTGCTATAAGCTTATGGTCCTCTTCCAATTTTGTTCAAATGGTGACCCTGGGGTCACACTTGGCCCCGCCCTGGGGGTCACAGTTTTACATAGGCTTGTATAGGGAAAAACTGACAAAATTCTTCTTCTCTGGAACTGCAAGAGCTAGAGGTTTACTATTTTGCATTTGCTATAAGCTTATTGTCCTCTACTAAGTTTGTTCAAATGGTGACTCTGGTGTCAAATTTGGCCGCGCCCCGGGGGACACAGTTTTACATAGACATATATATATATAGGGAAAAAAATCTTCTCTGAAACTGCAAGAGCCAGAGGTTTAATATTTTGCATTTGCTATAAGATTATGGTCCTCTACCAAGTTTGTTCAAATGGTGACCATGGGGTCAAATTTGACCGTGCCCTGTGGGTCACAGTTTTACATAGACTTATATAGGAAACACATTAAAGTCTTCTTCTTTGGAACTACAAGAGCCATAGGTTTAATGCTATACTCTTATGGTCCTTTACCAAGTTTGTTCAAATGGTGACCATGTGGTCACATTTGGCCCCGCCCCAGGGTCATGTTTTACATAGACTTGTATAGGGAAAAACTTAAAAAATCTCCTCTGAAACCACAAAGCTCTCATATATTACATGTAGCCCTGGGGTCACATTTGGCCCTGCCCAAGGTGTTACACTCTGGCACCTTCATTTTGTATTTGATATTTACCAAACTTTGTCAGTGTCTTTATATCAGTGTTGTTATACACAACAGAGCCCATATTTCTTGAACAATCTTAACCAAACTTGCACAGATTGTATATGACCATAAGATTTCGAAGAAGTTTGATAATGTGCCAGTACTCAGGTGATCGATTTAGGGCCATCTGGGCCCTCTTTTTTTTAATACGGTAATGCCTGTGTTACTGTAAATGTTGCAAAACAACTGTATTATTAAACAGAAGCATTATAAGTATCTATGATTGATCAATTATTCTCCTCTTCTTGCGAATTAGGAATTATACCATTACAAACGCCTTTATTGTATAAATGTGAATGCGCCACTACCTATCAGTTTGTTTATATAATTATCATTATTCTATTCATTCGGCCAGTAATCCATTAATCTGATAATACGGGGTTGTGATAACTACGTCCTTTTGAAAAAATATTTCTTTAATGTGCCGATAGCATCCATCAATTATTAACAAACAAAATACATGCAAAGCAAAACTTCAAGTTTCCAACTTGATCAAATATTCAATTGACAATTTTCAAAATTCCATTAGCGTTAGGGATACATGTAAATGGCTGACATTCAATATTACGAACAACACTATTATAAACAACTGTTTAATATTATTCTAACACAACCTGTGAAGTCTTTCATATACAAAAAGAAGAGAGACAGCTCTATGTTATTCTACGATAAAATACAGCTGTTCCATTAATTCCCCACGTATGGAAGCGCCACGTTACATGACGTCACTTGGTAGCGTATTTGTACCGCGCAGAACTTTGAATACAGGGGGCGCCCAATCAAACAGCCTGTAAACATAGCAGCCTGATTACTTTGACCTCCGAGATAATATATAGTGCCTTAACAATAGCGTAAATAATGGGGTCATTGTTGTGTTAGAATTGAAATAATAAATACATACCTGTGTTTTATCGGTGAATAAAATACAGTTAGCCGTTCGGATGCGAGTAATTAAATCACTTGTTCTAAAGCACTCGTGATTTAATTACTACGCATCCGAACTCCTAACTGTATTTTATTCACCGATAAAACACAGGTACGTGTTTATTATTTCTTAAATGCACAACAACATATACCAGATATAATTAACTTACATTTTTCACTAAACAATGACTAATTAATCAAAAATGGAGTATTTTTTAATGTAATTAGTTTCGAAGTTCTGCATATATATAAACTGGTGCGTTTTTGATAAAAGTCAAATCGTACTCATTTTGTTGGTCAAATCATACTCGTAAATAGCATGGGAGTGATTTAACCTGCCATGAGTACGATTTGACTGAAAAGTGAGAGTGAATTGACAAAAACAGTACAATTTGACCTGAGTACTATTTGACAAGGAAGCATATGAAAGTGCTCTCACGCGACATTTTTACCCCATTTAATTCTCCAATGACTGGATTTTCAGTATCTGTGACGGAATCTAGAGAGAATTTTCTTGGTCAAAGGTTGTACCATCATTTATGTACAATCTAAGAAAACAGGTTGGAAATGTCAAGGTCAAATTAATATTACCTTTTTGAATGCTTTTACCACTGACTCCAAATACACCTCAAGAAAATCCCCATAAATCGGTGTTATGCATCAAAACTTTCATTTTATATTGTCAGTCTGCTTTGCTGGCATTCCCAGTACACAAGTGACATCAAGTTAAACTATTAAGGCCAATGCTTTTGCACTATTGGTTCACAGTAACAGTTTATTTAGCTTAAACAATAAAAATATAGATTGTTTATTCTCTGTGACATATTTAACTTAAAACTTACCACTATATTGCATTTCTTGGTAATTAGAATAGCACATAATAAATATTTATGTAGATTATGGCTGATTATACAAAAAGATGACAACATGTACTAGTCCATGAATTTATTCTCTGCTAGACATAAACAGTAAAATTTAACTGATACACTGAAATTTATATATACAACTTACCTTAAATGAAGAATGATCATTTGTTATCCATTTCACACTAAAATTTTAATCCAAAACAGATTTTGATATGAAATAAATTATTTTAAATCTAGGTACTATGCGTTGTTTGAATGGCATAACGTATCTTGCGCAGTGACGTCATGTGCAAGAATAGTATGTAAAAAAAAAAAGCAGCACCCCAGATGTCAAATAAATGAGACTAGGGGTAAGGGATTTCAAGGGTGTGTGTATTTTTGAGTAAAAAAACACTAGGGTGGAGGAGGACTTTTAGGACTTTTTCCAGGCTGGGTTTGAAGAAACACTTTTCTGGGTGTCGGTGGGGAGAGGGAATCTGAAGAAACTTTTTTGCTGGGAGTGTTTTTTGGAGAGTACATCCATGGCGTATTTTTTCGATTTTTTTCCAGTAGGGCCTGAAGTAATGCTTTCCTTGTGGGTGGTGGTGCGTTTGGATAGAAACATTTATGGGTTGTTGTGGGGGTGGGGTGCAGGGAGATTTTTCTAGGTGGTGGGGCTAAGAAAGGGATTTTCAGGGGGGGTGGGAGTGGGTGCGGTGTATTTTTGGGGTGGGTTGGGATTTGGGGCTTAAAAGTCCTTCCTTAATAGGAGTACGGATATAATCTGGAATAACTCCATCTCATATGATTAATCCCATTTCCTTTGTGTCAATTCCCATATAAGACATCAATTGGGAGTGGTTCCAAAAAACAAATAATCTTTGAAAGGTGGAAACGCTTGAAATAAAGACCAAAACACAACCAGACAATTCTATCACAATCAGAAGGCTGCTTATTATGGGTTATTATTAGGTAAATGATGCTTGGGTTATTGCCTTATGAAATTTGTCTGTCCTTCAGGAACGACACCAGTGGAAGCAGTTGGTGGGGAAGCTGGATTGCTTCTGCCAAGGAAAAGGTGAGTGTAAACATAACATATAATAACGAAATGGATTTATAGTCTAATAACACTTTCATTTCAACATAATAATTGAATTGCTTTATATGCATTGCATTTACCATTGCTTTGAAAGGGATGCAGAGATTATTGACATTATATAAATACTGCATCCCTGTGAGGGTGACTGGATACTGTCAACCCAAGGAAAATAATGTCAACTTCGTTCTTATAAAAAAGAGGATGTTTTTATTTACTTTTTAACCAGTTTTGGTTCAAGTAACCGGTTATGGTCAACGAAATAATTATATCTTAGGGGAAAAAATGCACATTACATCAACGTTTTAGTGTTTCAACGATATCTAGTATCTATTTATAAACTTGCTGTGACAACAGATTTTATCATTAGATATACATTGATTTCAAGTGGATGCGATTGGGAGGGTAACATTAAAATAATTGCTGCCTTCCAGTGACGTCACTCCAGGGTGTGATATTACGACGAGGCGAAATATTGAATAGCCGTATATTGGGAATTTTAACGTGAAGTATAATAATGACAATTGACCTACATATCAACACATAGGTATGTTCTTTCGGAGTTAGTCAAATGTTAGTTACCTTTTTGACCGTGACATTATTTTTTTTCAGACTGAAAAAGCGTTTGAAATGGTGAGTCATGATCTCACAGAGTTCACGTCTACGATGCAGAGTGACACAAAGAAAGTAGTGGACAAAACAAAGGAAACTCTGCAGGTATATATAAACGTGTGTGTTTATGACAAACATGATTTTTATTGTATATATAAATGTATGTGTTTATGACAAACATGATTTTATATATTAATATAAAAATGGTAAATCACAAAAATGGATTTAACATGTTGTTTTTAGCTCTACTGGCCGAAGGATGGGATGGCGAGTTGTCAGTTGTCCGTCCGTCCGTCGTTAACTTTTGTCTCGTTAAGACGATAGGGCCTTCATTTTTCATCCGATCTTTACCAAACTTTAACAGGTTGTTAGTATCAATGAAAGCTCGGACAAGTTCGAAAACCAGCCAGATCATACCAGTAACAGCGGTGTTATGGCCCATGATTTAGTTAAAAATGCTATATTTTGCCTCGTTAAGACGATAGGGCCTTCAGTTTTCATCCTATCTTTACCAAACTTTACCACATTGTTAATATCAATGAAAGCTCGGACAAGTTCGAAAACCAGCCATATCGGATTAGTAACAGCGGAGTTATGGCCCTTGATTTAGTTAAAAATGCTATATTTTGCCTCGTTAAGACGATAGGAGCTTTGATGTTTATCCGATCTTTACCAACCTTAATCAGATTGCTAATGTCATTAAAAGCTCGGACAAGTTCGAAAACCATTTATATCGGACCAGTAACAGCAGAGTTATGGCCCTTGATTTAGTTCAAAATGCTATATTTTGCCTCGTTAAGACGATAGGGCCTTCATTTTTCATCCGATCTTTACCAAACTTTACCACGTTGTTAATATCAATGAAAGCTCAGATAAGTTTGAAAACCAGCCATATAGGACTAGTAACAGCGGAGTTATGGCCCTTGATTTAGTTGAAAATGCTATATTTTGCCTTGTAAAGACGATAGGGGCTTCATTGTTCATCCGATCTTTACCAAACTTTATCAGATTGTTAATATCAATGAAAGCTCGGACAATTTCGAAAACCATTCATATCGGACCAGTAACAGCGGAGTTATGGCCCTTGATTTAGTTCAAAATGCTATATTTTGCCTCGTTAAGATGATAGGGGCTTCATTGTTCATCCGATCTTTACCAAACTTTATCAGATTGTTAATATCAATGAAAGCTCGGTCAAGTTTGTAAACCAGCCAGATCGGACCAGTAACAGCGGAGTTATAGGCCTTGATTTTATTAAAAATGCTACAATTTGCCTCGTCATACGATAGGGCGTTCATTTTGCATCTGATCTTTGCCAAACTTGACTAGATTTTATGACTTTCTTGTTTTTATATTATTATTTTTTTCTCTTGAATTTTTTTTTTTTAATTTGTTTTGATTTGATTTGATAATTATTTTTTTTTAGCTCTATGTTGGACCAGTCGGGCCAGTAACAGAGGAGTTATGGCTCTTGATTTTGTTAAAAATAATTAAATTTTGCCTCGTTAATACGGTAGGACCTTCATTTTTCATGGGATCTTAACCAGACTTTACCAGATTCTTTAGATTTGATTTAGTCAAAAAGCTGTTTTTTGCCCGAAACTTTCAAAAAAAACGTAAATGGCAGTCACTTGCTTCATTGATGTTATAAGAGTCATGTTAGTCAGTAGAGCGTCCACAGGCCCTCTTGGGCCTCTTGTTTAAGACTTGCATACCTTGAAAAAAAATGGGTACTAGAAACTGCATTGAATGTGGAAACATTTGTATGCTCATAGGCACAGAGTTTGAAACTCACAGAATAACATTCTCTAGTCTTGGATGGACTATAATTTTAATCTGAGATTAATTTGTTTGTTTAAACTAGATTTTATTTATTTGGGGTTAAATGCCTGAAGCTTTAAAGTTCATATGAAAAAGAGACAGCCCTTAGATTCTTTCACACTAATCCCTCACACATACATAGAAGATGTACTATTAACTTTTACAATGCAGCAGCAGCAATCGAGTGAGGACAGTAACAAGACAGCGTCAGACAAGATGAAGCAGAGTTTCCACAGCTTGATGGAAGGAATCACGCACATGCTCACTGTGGACCCCGAGGATACCTCTCTGCCCAAATCGCACATGTCACAACCAACTACTGGCCTATTTGATAGGGCTACGGTAACACTCAGTTATTTGTTTTGTATATATAAAGGCATCATTCCAAGTAAGGATAGATCTGCACTGTCCGTTAAACAGGTAACTGACCCTGTTATTTGACCAATTAAAGTTGCATAAGGTATTTACACCTGTTAATAAAGCATGTGTGGTCCCAATCTCTATCAGTGTTATTTTAAAAGATCTTAAAATGTTGATATTAGAAATATCTTAGTACCGGTAGTGTACACATGTTAGTCTCATTAAAGTTGTTCTTGTCTGGAACCAATTTAAGATGGTTGTTTCATACTTTACCTCGTCGTCGGAACCCACGTTTAATTGATTACGTTATCAATCAACTCAGCAGAGTTCCAACAATGATTTGACCTATTAATATAACAACTTTACAGGCACGTCTACGAGCCATTCAGGTGGACACTGGTACATACCTACGCGAGCCCAGTGGACCACCAGAACATTATGCCAGGTGGCTGCAGTCATTTGACATGGACAAACATAAAGGGGATGTATCTGACCTTCTAGTGACAATGGTGGAGGTTAGGTCCCTCTACACAACTCTGGTACGTATAACTGGTCTGGCATAGTAGATGCTTAACTGACCTAACTCAAGGTTTACCACCACTAATTGCATGTAAACCTCCGAGGTGTAGTCGAATGTAGTTCCTATAATAAAAAGTAATACCTCCTTTTTTGATGAAAACGGGCATTATAAGTAGGGGAAAACTGCCCATCTCTATTTGATTTTGTGGTTATATGTATAAGAAGCGTATTAATAGGTTTTACCGGATCACTGATGAACATTTTCGAATTTCGACTCTATGCTTACACTTTGTGAGCAATGAAAACAGCTGTACCCATGACCTGTTTAGTAAACAAACAAGAACTTTCTTACATGTGACCCCACCTTTTCTGGTGATTTTTCAAGTGGAAAATTAGTTTTCTATATGAACATTACACTGCTGCATTATCCATACTTGAGTTGAATTTGCAGCAAATCATTAATATGTGACACTTTAACATTAGTGTCTATGGGGAAAATAATTAGTGGTATAATACCTCAAGCTCAAAAGAGCTCTACGATTATGCACCTATCATTATTTTCCCCCCATAAGGTGGGGCAGACACACCCAGAGAAATTAGACAAATGCCAAAGCTTATTGGCTTATCTCACCCCTAGGACTTGCAGCTGTTGTCAAATTCCAAATTCAATTCAGAAAAGAATTAGACAAATCTCAGAAATAATTTAATTCCCTGAATAAAGTATGACTCTATCTTAATTCCCCACCCTGTGCCATTGCTGTTGTTCTAATTCCCACCTTTCATATTGATGTCTATTTCTTTGGGTACTGGTATGCCTACCTCAACCCACTGGTTTTGTCTATTCTCTATGATATGCTCCCATGCCACATAAATAATATATTTAAATCAGTACTGACAAAAACACATTGAATAATTATTCATGTATATATTTGGTTTTGAAAGAACAAGCCAGGTTTCTTTATTCTTGAACAACATTACCATTCTTTATTCATAAAATAATTGTATATCTTTTCTTGAACAGTTTTACTGTTTCTTTCTAGGGTTTCCTGCTTGTGCAATAATGCAGTTTATCACATAACATGAGGTGTGGGAGTGTAATAACACCATTTGATATTTTCAATATTCCACTAGTGGTATAACATAACTGTAATGACGCCATGGACGTCACGTTAATGTACGTTTTCTGACGTAATGTGACGCAAGTTATGTAATAAATAGAATCTCACATTCGTTCTCATTCATTATTGAATTTATTAAAGTCGTTAGCAAAAATGATATAATGTTCGGCAAGAGCCTCGCATTATGTCATTTTGCCAACTCGTTCAATAAATTCAATAATGAATGAGAATGAATGTGAGATTCTATTTATGTAAGATCCTCTATTTATAAGAGACAATGGCATTTTGATTTTGTGGGGGAGGGATGTATACAAATCATGGGTGTTCATCTTCACTTTGTTTTGTAATACCAATAATTGAGATGTTTCTAAGGAAACAAGATAGTACCGGTAAATATGTAAACATATTAGTTTCAGGCTTATAACTTGAAAACCAATCGCCAAACTTCATACACTTACAAACCAAGTCTTCTTCTTGTGCCTTTTGATATAGAAAACTTAATAATATCAAAATTAAGAGATAACCATGCTAATATTTTCAATCTGGGACGGAATGCGAGTGGTTTTCAAACCAACCACATACCGGCCCAGATTGAAAACATTAGCATGGTTATCTCAGTTCAAATGCTTTTCTATTTAAATGCCAGACATATAAAGTAAAATCATACATACACACTTGTTTTTCTATGAAAACAAATTCATCGGTAACAGCATTTTGTTGACGTCATCCAATGACGTCGCTTGTTACAACGTGAAGTGATGTCACATACTTTTCAGACGGTAAATCAGGCAATTTACGGTCGCAAATTTGAGACGTTGGCCAGTGGAGTTACGCGTTACATTATAGCTGCATTAGAATTGTCATTTAAATTCAATTTTCATTCTAGGGCAGGACTTAAATACTGTTAGGTGTTTCATGGAGACACCCGTAAAGCAGGAACATAATTCTAATTTAGTTTGATCGATTGAAATAGATAAGAACCGGACTAACCTCTGATTGTTAAATATACAGGTGCCCTCGGAGGTGTCACACAAGGATTTCTGGAGGAGGTACTTCTACAAGGTGCACCAGCTACAGGTGGACGAGGCCAGGAAACAGGCGTTGATGGAGCGAGCAGAGAGGGCAGATATAAAGGAGGACTCCATTGGATGGGATGAAGGTATAGTTTTGGCTTTTTTTTTCAAATTAAAAAAAAAATGCCTTCTAATACTTTTAATATATATTTATTGAAGTGAGCCGGCAGGACAGATAAAGAAGAGCTCTGCATGTTGTGATTGTATCCACATACATGTACCTGTATAATAGTGTCACATTTGGTGTAGATTTAGTTTACCATGTGACAGTTAGCTTTGAAAGTAGTTCTGTTTATATCCATGTAGTTTAATATTCAATTATGTTGATTCGTACTTAATACTTTTGATTCAGTTAGGGCTATTCCATTAAAACACATGGAACCCCAGGAAGGCACTTTCGTAATTGAACACCCAGCCAAAGATGCAAAATTGAATTTCAAGAATTATATTTCGGAAAATAGGGTTCACCCATAGATGTTTATTAAATTGCCTTCTTGGGGTCCCAGGTATGTTTAAATGGAATAGCTCTTAACATTTAATTAACATAAAAACGGAAGGTACTTTAGATTGAGCGCATCAGGTGTTGTTTATACCTAATTCGAAGGAAAAAAATGAAGTGATAAAATGCATGCTTTTATTGAAGGATAGAAATGAAATGTGTCTTATTTTGTTACAGAAGAGTCTTGGAGTGGGGACGAGGATGCTGGGTCATCAACAAGTCCGAGACAGAAGGTCCAGCAATCAGTAGATGAAGTACAGAAAGAGGACGCGAGTTCAAGACTCCAGCAAACAGTAGATGAAGTACAGAGAGAGGATGCAATTTCACGGTTACAGCCTGACACTGATGGAGAACCAAACAGATTGACAGAACAGCAGCAACCTGAAAATAAGGAATTATGCAATAAAAATGCTGAAAACGAGACTGCTGTGAAAGCAGAAACACAGTCTGATATTAAACAGGAAATTGGACAGACTGATACACATGCTAAAAAGAAAGATATTAAAACTGAGAACCAGTCTGTACAAGAAGCAGATTCAGGGCCAGATTCAGAAAATAAGAAAGAAATATCAGACCAGTCAGAAGCCTCCTGTGATAAAGATTCAGAGAAAGTGAAAGAAAGTATAAACCCAGAAACAGGTGCTGAAAAAGTAACTGAACAAGTTTCGGATAAATCAGCATTACCTTCCCAAGCAATAGTTGATAAATCCGAGTCAAAACAAGAACCAGTTGCAGATAAGGCAGTTGTAGATGTGGATAATGAGGATGGTAATATGAAGACCTGTGATAAAACTGTGTCAGACGGGAATAATGCGGACATTGCAGAATTGAAGATAAAAGTGAAGGGAGATATGGTAGTTGTGGGTGATCGGATCTCACCATCATCAGAATCAAGCGAAAATAAAGGTAGAGTAAAATAGGCCGGTGTAATATAATCATCACAGATGCTTTTCAACCTAGAACTGTCAGACACTGCTCTCAGACCCCTGACATAATTATGATTATCAACGTTCCGTGTTGTTGGTAATATTTTAAAGGTTTGACAAGTTAAATTGTTAAAAAGTTAAATTCTTTGGAAGGTGGATCGTTTGATCAGTAGTTTAAACGTCTCTTTGAAAAGGTAAATACATTACAGTAACAGATCTAAATATTGTGTTTTCTCTGTTCATAATTCCATGAGAGCATTAATCTGAGGAGTTCCTGTGGAGTCTGTGATAATTATATAATCTTATCTTTGATTGCACATCCTGTGTAAGGGCTATTCCATTAAAACATACCCGGGATCCCGGGACGGTAATTCAATAAACATCTTTTGGTGAATCCTATTTTTTGAAATCTGGTTCTTAAAACTTATTTTTGCTTCTGTGGGTGGGTGTTCATTTTCAAAGGTGCCTTCCTGTGGCCCCATATATGTTTTAATGGAATAGCCCTAAAGACATTGACAACCTAATAGAGATCCAAAATTTGAAACATGACAACACTTTCAATATGCTGCCAGTATAAAACCAAATTTCAGTTGTGATTAGGCATTGTGCATTCACAGTTATAAAATTAAATAAATTTGATCATACTTTGTTTATTAACATTTATAAAGTTCGACAAAGAAGTTTAAATTCTTAATTTGTTAACACCCCTCAAAGGAACTAATAGCACAGTAAAATATCAATGTAAAGAAGAGGACTATATAAACATGTTTTTAGGGTCAAGCAATGAAGATTGGGAACAAGACTTCGATGTGGACATCACACCTGAAGACTTAGCTGCGGCAAGTCAGCTGGCAGAGAAGATGAATCTATCAGCCGCAGAATACAACACATTAACAGGCGGAGAGGTAGTGTGAGCTAGGAAATTAGAGTACCAAAGTCCTTCAGCATAGGAATTTTAGCCGGATTGCATAGCAAATCCAGGCGTATAGTTTGGCGATTAACGTCTGTCTACGTGTTTTGTCTGTCTATGCATTTTGACGTTTTGGTTAAAGTTTTTGGTTAAAGTTTTTGTTTTTCCTCATTTCTCAAAAACTAATTGTCGAAAGGCTTTGAAACTTGGCACGCATGTTTATTGTCATTGCAGAATGTTTTATGACAGGAACCATAAGTCTGTCATGTATTTTACCTGAATTACCTGCCCTTTATACTTAAATGTTTTAATTACAGTGTTGAATTCGCAATCCGGCATTCGCACCACTCTTAGTACTTCACTTGTTGTGTGTGATTTGGCAAGGTATACACTCCACTAAATCTGCAGAAAACATGAAAACAATTTACTTTTTTTCGTTGGTAAAACACATGTTTAAAATGCATTTATTTATCTTTACTTTATCATATTATGACACCTTTGTTTTCTCAATAATGTTCGGTGGCGTAATATGTCTAAGAGGTGTGATTATGTCAAAATCATGTCTCAGCCATAATTTTGTAAGTGCTGAAGAGAATTTCATGCTTCTTCATACAAAACGTTAATCTCAATGAGGTGTCATGCTCAAGAATCATACCTCAAAGATCATGGTCCCACTTAGAGATCAAAGGTCAAATAACTCATAACTTTGAAAGTAAAGTATATACTATGGTCTTAGTAAAAATGGAGAATTTTTTTCTCAGAATTGGGGAAAAAATAGTTTTTTTGCAATTGGGACAGGGCCGATATTCGAGGAGAGGTTACATTGGTTTTGTACGTTGACTTGAGCTAGTGTTTTCATCCGGGACAGATGTTCTCTGACTTGAAAAGTGGTGCAGTGTAGCATTATGTTTCTCAACATTTTTGTTTCTCAGCATTCTTCTACCGTAGTCCTCTGACATTACCTACTGCATTTTAAGTTCTGTTTATTTAACAATAATGTTTTAATTGATAAAAATGTTTTTTAAATACCTTAGCTCTTATTGTTATATGTTATATGTTATCATATTTATATTCAGAATGAAGACTGGGAAAGCTGGGAGTAGTGACTGAGCAGAAAGGACAGAAGTGATCACATGAAGTAGACCTCCATTATCAGCTATTGGTTGACATAATCACATGACCTTCCTGTCAGATTGGACGGAAGTGATCGGTAAATCATCACATGAACTTTTCTGTCTGATTGGACAAAAGTTATTGAACCTGAATCATCACCCATATTAAAAGAGAGCGGTCACGTCTGTCATCATTAAATATTGATCATCCAGCCATCACCATTGCCAGTTGGAGGGAAGTCATGACGATGTTCATCATCACAATGGAGCATCCCCCACGACACAACCCCGAGTCCTTGTCTGTGATTGGTCCTCTCTAAACTTGTTTGATTGGACAGTCATTGTAATAAGAACACTTTATGTCTTTAGGTCATTAACACAAGAATACTTCCATGTTGGAGATGCCAGGAAAAGCGTATAACCATGGTGATCTTGGGTTTTGCAAATTTTATTTCTGATGTGCTCACATTTAACACTCGTCAGGAAAGGAATACACTATTTACTGGCATATAATAATTCATATTGTGTAAGAATTTTGTTTCATTGAAGTTTAATTAAATTATATATTATATGTATGCATGATATATTATATGTATGCATGATATATTATATGTATGCATGATTATATATATGTATGCATGATATATTATATGTATGCATGATTATATATATGTATGCACGATATATTATATGTATGCATGGTATATTATATGTATGCATGATTATATATATGTATGCATGATATATGTATGCATGATTATATATATGTATGCACGATATATTATATGTATGCATGGTATATTATATGTATGCATGATTATATATATGTATGCATGATGTATTATATGTATGCATGGCATATTATATGTATGCATGGTATATTATATGTATGCATGATTATATATATGTATGCATGATATATTATATGTATGCATGTTATTTTATATATATGCATGATATATTATATGTATGCATGGTATATTATATGTATGCATGATATATTATATGTATGCATGGTATATTATATGTATGCATGATTATATATATGTATGCAATATATTATATGTAAGCATGATATAATATGTATGCATGATTATATATATATATGCATGATATATTATATGTATGAATGATTAAATTATATGTATGCATGATATATTATATGTATTTCAAAGCGCACGTTAGACTGCACGATATCTTATTAGGCCAAAAAGACAAATAGGTGTGTTTCCTATTGCATGCTCTAAAAAATAGGGTAGGTCGGTAGGCATTTTCTTTAAAAAAAATTAACAATATATTGTGAGATTCTATTTGTAACATAAACCCCCATACAAGTTGATGATGCAATGTGCAATTTTCTCTGTGATGTTGTCAGTTTACCTCGATATAAGACCGCCCCAGTTAAATTACGCCTTCCTGTTACAAATAATAGGACACTTTAAACCAGAACACCATTGTTTAACATCTATTTTACTAATTAGTTCAATAGTTTATTAGCATCGTATTGTTTACATGAAAGAAAAACATTCAACTCTGAACGTATCGTATAACATTGCAGGCAAATCATATGGTTTACCTAAATGTGTTACACTTTTGTTGTGTAATTCGGTAATAATTTTTATAGTTGTACCACCAATGCCCAGTGAATTACAGAAAATATAGAACGGTGTTATGTTTCACTTCCATGATGTAAGCTATGTGATAAATCATTGTTCAGAACAAATTGAAAAAAAAAAACAGAAAAAAAAAACATATTTTAGTCGGCCCCTTAAAAAATAGGGTCAATCGGGCCACCGGAAACGCATCTATTTTTCTTTTTATCCTTAACAGTTGGAGCATGGCTGTTTTCTGACACACAGCATGATACAATGTATTTTCGGATATATAATGTTATCTGATGTAACAATTGTTGTGATGAAAAAATATCGATATCAGTAATATATATTTTTAGATTTTTTTATTTCTATGGTGTGAATGAAAGCAAAAACTTGATGAGACATTATCTACCAGAATTGATATGTAAAAAAAAAAAAATACTGGAAGATTTCACCGTCATCTGGGGATGCTTTTAATGGTTGTTTTCAAAAATGATGCTAGGTGGGTAAACATGAATATGTTGATACGTTGTGTGCTTTCATCTGGGGATATGTGTTTGTGTTTGGGTTTAGTTGACACTCACAGAATGATTAATGTAATTTATATGCACTTCCCAGATATTGTGAACCATTGCGGTTAGAGTAGAGATGTGCAATAACAGAGTGAGTGATTTGTTAAGTTTATGCATATTACATCATCGTATTAATACATTGTATTTATGTTTTGGGAGTATTTTTGGTATCTGTATATAAAAATGAGCGGGGACCAAAAATGAACACTGCATGGTAACATAACAATAACATGGGCAATTTTTCATCAAACTTCCTACCATTTTATTGTATTTACCCTTTTATTTAATTATTGAGAGGAGTTAAAATGGGTTTTAAGGCACACCAGTACAAAAAGGTCATAATGAACTTTCCCGGCACATCCTCCATTTACAAAGAAAAATGAAAATTTGCAGAATTTCGCCTTGCTGCCAGTTCTGTTATAGACACTCTGTTTGTTTGTGCTGGAGTCATGATGGATGTTTCTGCCACCACTAGAGTGGCACCCTGAAACTACACAGTGGTCATGCTGATGACCAAATTTAATGTGCACTACACAAAATTACGAAATTTGGGAGAATTCCATCCCTTTGCCAGGGTAAGCAGTAGCCTTATTCCTGCTGGGGAACCATGAGTCGGCGCTAGAGTTGCCAGATGTAAATGGTGTATTATTCTGTATTAGTACAGTGGAGAAACGTAATGACAAGTATTGTTCGATTGTCAAAATAACCTAGCAAGAAATAGCGTCAAATTTAATACCATTATATGAAAGTTCACAATATAGCTCATACATACAAATTCTTATATATATGTATGTGCCATTCGCAGTTACCTGTAATTAAATTTTTATCAAAAACATGTTAAAAGAAATATGGTTGAAGGTTGATTTAGTGATTATCCATGTAGCTTCAATCTGACAACCCAATCAGAATGCAAGAAATTAACGAAGTACATTAGCGCATTACCTCTTTGATTCCTTTTTATTGAGTGGACACTGCC
Source organism: Cyrtodaria siliqua (assembly GCA_037043455.1). Lineage (NCBI taxonomy): Eukaryota > Metazoa > Mollusca > Bivalvia > Adapedonta > Hiatellidae > Cyrtodaria > Cyrtodaria siliqua. The sequence goes on from JAWPHD010006799.1 coordinate 129,951, forward strand.
ATTATTGGTATGCTAATATTTCCGGAATATTCTAAAATAACATGAAATTTGCAGATTGTTTAAACTTGATATTCATGGCATTATCCCGAGAACTTCTTCTCAAATAAGGGTAGAAATCCTTGGCGGAATGCCTAGTAATGTCTGTCTCCTTGGCGGAATGCCTAGTAATGTCTGTCTAAAATCTGGTAAAACCGATAAAGTTCACTTCTATACAACAGGATGATGCATGTTTATCATGTAGATTTGTTCACTTAAATGTCATGTCTGAACAAAAATGACCTGTGTTGGTACCAGAGAACAATTATACATGTATATATTACGGTAATTACATTTCTATAGGTGAACAATAAGGATTTGTTGTAGAAGAAAAATTCATAATAATATTTTAAATTAATAAATTACATAAAAATCAGTTTTCTTTCTTGTCAGTTTTTAAAAACCAGATCTTTCACTATAATGATATATTTCAGTGTTTCAATGTTTATTTACTGGGCAGTCAAAATTGCAGTTGAGATTTCAACGTACGCTCTGCAGCCATAATGCTTCACTAGGACTCTTTGGTGTTGCTTGATGATGTTTACGTTGTGTTTGCAGTCGGTTGCTACTGTGTCAATATTTTCCATATGTTGCTACTGTGTCGATTTTCCATAATCCATAATGGCACAGTGGGCTGATTATGGATTTTAAAAAAGAACTGATAATTATTGTTTTTGCTACTAGAATGTGTTACTGTTTATAGTAAGGTATGTAATAAATATATAACTATATACACACATATACATATTATGTATAATAAAAGTATTGCACCATTTGCTAGTCATTAGCACAAAGATCCAGTTAAGACGTGTATAAATGTATCCCATTTCCTTAATAATAAAATTGTTAATGTATATTGGGGAAAAGAATTCATGCTGTCAACCTAATAAAATGGTTACTGTATATTCTTTTGTTTATTTTCTGTAAGCATGGCATGGTAAGGCTTGTTTAGTTTTACAAGACAGTAAAAGAAGAATCTGTTCAGCTGTACTGGCCAAGTGCTAGTCAGGCTTATACGATGGTGTGTTGTCCGTCAATGTCACAGGTATTTGGCGTGTAATTTGATCACTACTACCCTGCACCCCCACTCTACTACCTCTCCCTACCCACCAAAAAAACATCATAAAAAAAGTCATTTAAAAACATTTTAAAACTTTTCTAAAAAAGAAAATCATATATATTGTATATACAATATAAACAATATAATATATATGAATTTATTTTTTTTAGAAAAGTTTAAAAAATTATAAAATGACTTTTTGGAAATTTTTTTTTTTTTTTTGGTGGGTGGGGAGAGGTAGTAGAGTGGGGTTGGGGGGTAGTAGTGACCAAATTACGCGCCAAACACCTGTGGTCAATGTTGTCAGTCTATCTTATTCTTGTTAATGCTGTAAAGTGAGTAAACGGTTTCCGTATTTTAACCAAATTTGATTTCAAGGTGTTTCAAAATTGATGCGTTTGTTAGAGAGTTATTGCCCTTGATTATGTCGCAATAGAGGACTTTCAGTTGGTGTATGCAGTAACTTCAATAAACAGTTTCTGATTTTCTCTTGATTTGAAGGTTTGTTTCAATAAGATCTTGGACAAGTTCCACCAGAGGCATAATCAGTGCATGCATTATGGAGTTTGGCATTGCCCTTGATTATCTTGAAAGAAGCTTAGGTCGTGAATGTGGTAACTTTGTAAACTGTTCTGGGTTGTCACCAAACTTGATATGAAGATTTAAGTCAGCATTACGTGGTCAGAGTATTAACTTTTATACCCCATCCAACACCTTTTCCAAGAAGCGAAAACGGGATTGGCTGGGGTATAAAATAAAACCTTAATTTCAGCCTAAAAAGCTAGCTTATTGTAAAATTAATAATATTAAGAGGTAATTTTAAACAGGTTATCACATTTTTTCAGTAAAACATGTTTTAATTCCGAAATATCCGTTATAAAATCCTGCTATTTTAAGCTTTCACATTGCTTAATGGAATTAAGGCGGGACCACGTAATGATTGTGTTGAGTGCCGTATTGAGTGTTTCGTTTTCAAGCCTTGGAGGTCGAGTTAATGCAATTTGTTTTGTCTTGTTTGTAACTCCTGAACTGCTCAAGATATTGGGAAGTTATAGTGTATGTACATATCAATACAAGTCCTGATTGTGTTATCTCCAGTCCAGCAATGTGTGTTTTGGGGGTGCAGGACAAAAAGGGAAATGTTGAACATTAGGGGAAATAGAGCACACAAAAAATATAATCGGATACTGGTTTACAGATGATACCATATTTTGTTTTGCACCACATTGGCAGAGCATATACCATCCCATATTGTGCACGATAGCAAGTAGATCATCCTCAGACCCTCGTGGTTTTTCACCAGCACATGGTTAGCTGCTGTCTTGAGGCATTGCAAGAAGAAATTGTGTTGACCAGCACAAGATTGGCAACCTTCTTGAAAACTGAAATAATTAAGTAGTTACCCACAAGTAGAGGCCTTTTGAATAATTATTGAAAAAAGCATATTGAAGGAACAATAAGTCAAATACCATAGATATTGTAGGTTTAAGTTTGTATAAAACTGAGTTACAGAACTTGTTCAATAACATGTTTAAAAAGTTATGACCCAGGTTGCGTTGCAATAAAATGTTTAAAAAGTTATGATTCAGGTTGCGGTGCAGCAAGTTTTGTAGAAAGTATAGTGATTTGTGAGTTTTTGGAACCTTAGCTTGACTGAATAAATAATTAAACATCTGTATAAAGTTACCTGACCATAGCAATTGCGTGTATCATGTTTCATTGAATTGTTCAATATGGGGATTCGGAGATATAACAAAAAAATTAAATAAGCTAGTTGTACAAAAGTGTATAAAACGAGCCATATTTGTATTAAAACAGCACAAGTTATAGAACCTGACCTGACTCTGTGATATTGTCTAATGCCAAAGACATGAAGTTTCAAATCATAATGTAGTTTCCGAAGAACAAGCTTAAATACAAAACATCAACCAGATATTGTAACTATAAAAGGGGCCGTAATTTTATTAAAATAAAAGCATGAGTTATAGAACCTGGCTGTATGATGCTGAATACGTGTGAAGTTTGAATCCATTATGTCAAGTAGTTTCAGAGTTCCTCAAACCAAGGGCAATGTACCTTTCATGAAGAACGGTTTCAAAGTTACTGTGCAGAATGCGTAATTGGTAACGGACGGACTACCTAATAACATAAGTTCAGTTTTTCGAACAGGCGTATACAAGTTGTTCACCATGTCTGGTCAATAAGAATGTACTGATGCTGTCTGTACAAAACAGAACTTGTACCTCAACTTGTATCGGATGTGCTCAGGACACAGCAGTCTGTACGAAACAGAACTTGTACCTCAACTTGTACTGGATGTACTCCGGACACTGCAGTCTAGACAAAACAGAACCTGTACCTCAACTTGTACTGGATGTACTCCGGACACTGCAGTCTGGACAAAACTGAACTTGTACCTCAACTTGTATTGGATGTACTCAGGACACAGCAGTCTAGACAAAACAGAACTTGTACCTCAACTAGTATCGGATGTACTCGGGACACTGCAGTCTAGACAAAACAGAACTTGTACCTCAACTTGTAGTGGATGTACTCAGGACACAGCAGTCTAGACAAAACAGAACTTGTACCTCAACTTGTATTGGATGTACTCGGGACACTGCAGTCTAGACAATACAGAACTTGTACCTCAACTTGTATTGGATGTACTCAGGACATAGCAGTCTAGTCAAAACAGAACTTGTACCTCAACTTGTATTGGATGTACTCTGGACACTGCAGTCTATACAAAACAGAACTTGTACCTCAACTTGTATTGGATGTACTCAGGACACAGCAGTCTAGACAAAACAGAACTTGTACCTCAACTTGTACTGGATGTACTCAGGACACAGCAGTCTAGACAATACAGAACTTGTACCTCAACTTGTACTGGATGTACTCAGGACACAGCAGTCTAGACAATACAGAACTTGTACCTCAACTTGTATTGGATGTACTCAGCACACAGCAGTCAAGACAATACAGAACTTGTACCTCAACTTGTATTGGATGTACTCAGGACACAGCAGCCTAGACAATACAGAACTTGTACCTCAACTTGTATTGGATGTACTCAGGACACAGCAGCCTAGACAAAACAAAACTTGTACCTCAACTTGTATTGGATGTACTCGGGTTACTGCAGTCTAGACAAAACTGAACTTGTACCTCAACTTGTATTGGATGTACTCAGGACACAGCAGTCTAGACAAAACAGAACTTGTACCTCAACTTGTATTGGATGTACTCGGGACACAACAGTCTAGACAAAACAGAACTTGTACCTCAACTTGTATTGGATGTACTCAGGACACAGCAGTCTAGACAAAACAGAACATGTATCTCAACTTGTATTGGATGTACGCAGGACACTGCAGTCTAGACAAAACAGAACTTGTACCTCAACTTGTATTGGATGTACTCACGACACTGCAGTCTGGACAAAACAGAACTTGTACCTCAACTTGTATTGGATGTACTCAGGATACAGCAGTCTAGTCAAAACAGAACTTGTACCTCAACTTGTATCGGATTTACTCATGTTACTGCAGTCTAGACAATACAGAACTTGTACCTCAATTTGTATTGGATGTACTTGGGACACAGCAGTCTAGACAAAACAGAACTTGTACCTCAACTTGTATCGGATGTACTCAGGTTACTGCAGTCTAGACAAAACAGAACTTGTACCTCAACTTGTATTGGATGTATTCAGGACACAGCAGTCTAGACAAAACAGAACATGTATCTCAACTTGTATTGGATGTACGCAGGACACTGCAGTCTAGACAAAACAGAACTTGTACCTCATCTTGTATTGGATGTACTCACGACACTGCAGTCTAGACAAAACAGAACTTGTACCTCAACTTGTATTGGATGTACTCAGGACACAGCAGTCTAGACAAAACAGAACTTGTACCTCAACTTGTATTGGATGTACTCAGGACACAGCAGTCTAGACAAAACAGAACTTGTACCTCAACTTGTATTGGATGTACTCAGGACACAGCAGTCTAGACAAAACAGAACTTATACCTCAATTTGTATTGGATGTACTCAGGACACAGCAGTCTAGACAAAACAGAACTTGTACCTCAATTTGTATTGGATGTACTCAGGCCACAGCAGTCTAGACAAAACAGAACTTGTACCTCAACTTTTATTGAATGTACTCGGGTTACTGCAGTCTAGACAAACAGAACTTGTACCTCAACTTGTATTGGATGTACTCGGGACACAGCAGTCTAGACAAACAGAACTTGTACCTCCACTTGTATTGGATGTACTCAGGACACAGCAGTCTAGACAAAACAGAACTTGTACCTCAACTTGTATTGGATGTACTCGGGACTCTGCAGTCTAGACAATACAGAACTTGTACCTCAACTTGTATTGGATGTACTCGGGACACAGCAGTCTAGACAAAACAGAACTTGTACCTCAACTTGTATTGGATGTACTCAGGTTACTGCAGTCTAGACAATACAGAACTTGTACCTCAACTTGTATTGGATGTACTCAGCACACAGCAGTCAGACAATACAGAACTTGTACCTCAACTTGTATTGGATGTACTCGGGACACAGCAGTCTAGACAAAACAGAACTTGTACCTCAACTTGTATTGGATGTACTCGGGACACAGCAGTCTAGACAAAACAGAACTTGTACCTCAACTTGTATTGGATGTACTCAGGACACTGCAGTCTAGACAAAACAGAACTTGTACCTCAACTTGTATTGGATGTACTCAGGACACAGCAGTCTAGACAAAACAGAACTTGTACCTCAACTTGTATTGGATGTACTCAGGACACAGCAGTCTAGACTAAACAGAACTTGTACCTCAACTTGTACTGAATGTACTCCGGACACAGCAGTCTAGACAATACAGAACTTGTACCTCAACTTGTATTGAATGTACTCACGACACTGCAGTCAGACAAAACAGAACTTGTACCTCAACTTGTACTGGATGTACTCGGGACACAGCAGTCTAGACAAACAGAACTTGTAACTCAACTTGTATTGGATGTACTCAGGTTACTGCAGTCTAGACAATACAGAACTTGTACTGAATGTACTCAGGTTACTGCAGTCTAGACAATATAGAAAGTGTACCTCAACTTGTATTGGATGTACTCGGGACACAGCAGTCTAGACAAAAACAGAACTTGTACCTCAACTTGTATTGGATGTACTCAGGACACAGCAGTCTAGACAAAACAGAACTTGTACCTCAACTTGTATTGGATGTACTCAGGTTACTGCAGTCTAGACAAAACAGAACTTGTACCTCAACTTGTATTGGATTTACTCAGGACACTGCAGTCTAGACAATACAGAACTTGTACCTCAACTTGTATTGGATGTACTCAGGACACAGCAGTCTAGACAAAACAGAACTTGTACCTCAACTTGTATTGGATGTACTCAGGACACAGCAGTCTAGACAAAACAGAACTTGTACCTCAACTTGTATTGGATGTACTCAGGACACAGCAGTCTAGACAATACAGAACTTGTATTGGATGTACTCAGGACACAGCAGTCTAGACAAAACAGAACTTGTACCTCAACTTGTATTGGATGTACTCAGGTTACTGCAGTCTAGACAAAACAGAACTTGTACCTCAACTTGTATTGGATGTACTCAGGACACAGCAGTCTAGACAAAACAGAACTTGTACCTCAACTTGTATTGGATGTACTCAGGACACAGCAGTCTAGACAAAACAGAACTTGTACCTCAACTTGTATTGGATGTACTCAGGACACAGCAGTCTAGACAATACAGAACTTGTATTGGATGTACTCAGGACACAGCAGTCTAGACAATACAGAACTTGTACCTCAACTTGTATTGGATGTACTCGGGACACTGCAGTCTGGACAAAACGCACTTACATCAAACACATGTGATCATGAAGTCCAGCTCTCTGCAAGCTGGCTTGACAAATATCAACTCTGTCCAGTTGTTTTCTTCACTTACAGTTTCATGCAACTACCTTAAATGTTCCAGATAGAAAAGTGGGAAATGCAGACGGACAAAGCAATGACTATATCATTTGGGGACCATATAAAGGCTTTGTATAACGCTTTTCTGACCTGAAGACGACTATGGGAAACATAAAACAGAACAAACAACTACACATATAAGTATTTAATTTGCAATATATCCATATTAAGAGTATTTTCCTTTATTTTTTATGTAACTATTTTTATTAAAGATTGTTAATACAATAGTTAACATTGTTGAATGAGATAGAGTATAATAAACAGGAACCAATGGAATAATACTACATAATTAAAATAAGTCATGATGAGAAGCAAGTAATACACACAGTTGTCAGACTTTATTTTTAAAGAATGCCACCATTCACCAATCAAAGATATATCAATTGTGCAATAAAATGGTCAATTATGTTTTACAATAAATCTGCAAATTTACACTGATGCAACAAGAACCTTGGATTGGAATACTTCTGAAAATACAGCATAAAAATAATTGTCTGATCTTCATAGCTGCAAGCATGAGTAACTCTTCTGTGTGTGTTTTTTTCATACTGTTTTAAATAAGTTTATATTTGCTTTATTTATACGGATTACTTTTATATAAAATGAAATTCATGAATGGAGGTATAAACAAAGTAAAAACAGATGAAAATATGTCAAATGAAAAGGAGAGGAATAGCTTGCCTTTATATAATAACAGATAGAAGAAAAGATATACAACAAATTTTACATAAATTGGCACACAAGAAAAACTACCACATAAAAAGGGCATGATTGTATCTAGACTATGTGAAACAAATTACAAATGGTGTGTTTATAATGGAAAATGAAGTGATATGAAATTGGAAAATGACAAATCTTCTGTTTTATCAGATAAACAAAAGAATGGCTACTGTCTTTTTTTTTTGATAATTTTTTGATTTATGGCAGCTCCTAGTTGAGTATTTCATAAGTATTAGACAAATGGCACTTATTTTGAATAAAAATATCTCTATGCAGTTTTAGTAAAAATATTAGCCTTTATAGAATTAAGCCAGTTTATTTCTTTTAAAACAAAAACTGAATTCTGAAAGCATTTATTGGTAAAGACGACAGTTTAGACAGATTAGTAAATGCTCAACTTGTTTTGATGCGTGCTAACGTGAATATCCAGCACAAGATTGCCCGTGTCCCTTTAACATCTCCGGGTACCAGTCATAACGAGCTGTCGGAGACCAATACAGCTCGACTATACGAATATATTTGACGATAATCTGATAGGAAGTGGGACTTGGTAAAAATTGAGGAAAATGGGGATGAGTGGATTATCTAATCAAAAGTTGGTCATGTAGAACTCGTCATATTATGCAGACATTTCAAAGAAGTTCATTGTGGCCTTATTGATTTTCTGACCTGAAGGATAATTAAGTATCTGAGCACAGACCTAACAATTTTTGCACAGACATAACACTTTTTTATTAGGTCTTGACCCTTGACTTTCTGACCTGAACATAATCTTGCATATGAGTACAGACCTAACAATTTGTTATTAGGCCTGTGATCTGAGCTTGACCTTTGACTTTCTAATCTGAACATAATCAAGCATCTGTACACAGACCTAACAATTTGTTATTATGTCTGTGATCTGACCTTGACCTTTGACTTTTTGACCTGAACATAATCATTAATCAAGCATCTGAGCACAGACCTAACAATTTGTGCACAGACCTAACAATTTGTTATTAGGTCCGAGCAATCACAAAAGATCAATATATATTATGTAGAACTTTATATACCGTGCAACAAGAGGGTCAAAATGGCCCTAAATCAATCACCTGAGGATCTTTGCAATGATAAAAAAGTGTCCTCTCACAAATGCTGATTGAAGATGTTTTTACGTCTTTCC